>CM076573.1:52510439-52767554 GCA_034641835.2 Pinus albicaulis | reverse complement strand
TGGAGGGTTCTCTTCACTTCGAGATGGTTTAAGTGGAGAAAATTACACTGGTTTGTTTCATTAAGCAGGTTGTCGGGGTAACTGTTCCAACCACTATTTCTGCATTAAAATTCTACGATGTTGGATTTCATCACCAACTAGTGTTTTTAGTGCAGGAATCTACTGGTTGTCTGTGGATTGATCTCTTAGATTTTGTAGGCGTGTGATCAATTTGATTTTTTATTTAGAGACTTTAGGACATTTTATTGAAATTTTATTTGATTTCATGTGTTAAAATTTTTAATCGTGGGAAAATTACCTAGACAATCACGTAGAATGCAAGGGAAACCCCCCAAATACACACCAAGCTAGTTATAAAAACTTAAATTTGAAAAAGGACAAATATCAAGGACTGGATCAACTGAACATGAAGAAAGATCTATAATTATTCATCCTGAATATGAATTAGATCAACCTCGAACAACAGAGAGTACTCCAAAAAGAGTTTCAATTTCTGAACTAGCTGAACTTGTCTCTACAAATAGTGAATTATCAAATTTGGAACCTGAAATTTCTGAACCAGAAGTTGTAACTGTTATATTTGAGATTACTTCTTCGTTCATCAATCCAACCCCTCGTCGTCCTAATTCACCCAGAGTGAAGTATCGTATCACTGAAAATCTTCCTCTCGGTCTCATTAGTATTAAAGAAGTTAGTGACACTAAAGAAGAATTATTTCTTCCTCCTACTCAGGACTCTTTAGATATTAGGCCAAGTGAATCGATTTACTATAGTCCTTTCAAACCAGATCCTTAGTATTCTCAGTTGGCAGACTTTCTACACAATACTGGTCTAAATTATTCGCCACAGTGAATTCCTTTTTATGCTATACCACGAGGTTATAGAACTCCATTAAACATGTCTGGTGAGTCATCCATGTTTTCTGCATCACTAGAAAGATATTTTTATGGTGGTCCATTTGTTCCAGTAGGATACCAGTCGCTCTCTGGTACCTTCTCAGGAACAACTCCTTCTCCTGACAAGCATGCACCATCATCTGGTCAAAATGAATCAAATATCAAAAATTTGAGTACGGAACACGTTTACATGATATCTGGAAACATTCATAACCCTGACCCTCAAAGTAGTAATTTACGGCTTGGTGGGAAACCTTAAGGTTAGTACCCAACTCAGGGTTCGCAGCCTCTTCAAGGACAGTATCCTATACAAGGACAACCATCTTTTCAGGTACATCAGATTCCTTTATGGCCACAATTCTACCCGGATCAGAAATTGTTCCAAGGAAGTGGGAATTATCTAGCTAATTATCAAACATATGTTCTAAATTATCAACCTGGTTATGGTCCTTCTTATACCACACAACCTTTATACCCCAGAGTAAACACAGTATGGGATTCATCACAAGCTCAATATAATTTGCAACCTAATGTACAAGTACCTTATTATCAACCTAGTCAGCCAATGGGTTATAGTAAACCTGTCCAACCTATTCAACCTATGATTCAGGTACCTGCATCTAGTAAAGTTCAACAACCTGGTTCGAGTACACCTAGAAATCCAACTCAAACTGCTGCACCAACTTCTGTTCAAGCTACCACACCTATTCCTGGAATTTCTGCACCTCCTATTTCTATAGCCCCTCAAGTATCACCACAAATCCCTATAGTCTCTGCACCACAACCTGGACCTACAATCCAGACTACCATTCAGGTACCTACGGGACAACCTGGTACAAGTAAAATTGTAACAAGACAACCTCAGTTTGCTTATCAACCATTTCAGGGGCAGTAGTCATATGGTCCTGCAGCGCAAAATCCAATATACCAACATCAACCGTACCCTGGTTACACATATCAGATACCAGCTCAACCCCAATATGGTCCGACTAATCCTAGTTACCCAAGATATCCTGGATATCCTTCTCCTGGTAGTAGTATAGTTCCACAAGGTTATCAATTTTTTCAAAACCCTAACCGTCGGTTTCCATTCATAGCAACTTTGGATTTACCTGATTTGTCGCGCCTTACGAATGATCCCATCTATTATCTTCCGTATTGGCTGCCAATGCCAAATAATTTTCCTAGTGATATCCCTAAATTTGAAGGGAAATCATGAGAGGACCCATCGAACCATGTCATGATATACCACCTCTGGTGTGCATCCAACTCTTTTGTTGATGATTCTATTCGATTAAGACTATTTCAGAGAACACTGATAGGCTTAGCTGCTAAATGGTATATTGAATTACCACATGGCTCATTCAACAATTTCAATGCTTTAGCAACTGCATTCTTAACACATTTTCAGTTGTCAGTTAGATACAACAATGGCACAGAATTATTAACTTCATTAAAACAATCTATGTCTACGCACATATCCGATCACATACATGAATGGAGACGTAGAAGACGTTTGGTGAAAGTTTTTATTTCGGATCAGATTTTGGCGGAATGGTTCATCAAATAATTACTTCCAAAGATCACTGAAGATGTGGCTAAGGGAGGAGTTGTTACCGAGGAACAGGTCATTGCTCAAGCTCAGTACTTAGATCTTGTCTATACATAGTCTGGTACTTTGTATGAAAAAATTCCTGATTTACCACGCCCTGGTCAAATAATTGCAACTCCTTCAGGATCTCATGCTGCAGATGGTGTAATTGGTTTAGTTAACACAAATAAAAGTAAGAAGAAATCATCTAAGATTACTTCTCCTATAATAACTTGACCTGATTCACCAAAAAGAGATTCTTCCCTTGAAACTTCTGCCGACATTCATGTCGTTGATTCGTCTACAGATAAATCCAAAACCGGTAATAAGAAGAAAGGTAAGAATAAAAGCAAGCAGACTTCATCACCCAAAGAGAAAATTGAAAAAACTGAACCGTCTGACGATAAACGAAAACCTCATTATCCTTGTCTGATCTGTGACAAGGATCACTTTACTAAAGAGTGCTCGCATCGATCTGAATTCTCTAAATTTGTTAAAGGTTTGCCAACACCCGTTGTCTTGAAGGATCCTTTTCGTACTCAAGATAGAAAAATTATAGGATCTTCTTCATACTCATCAACAGATATTTTAATGATGTCCGAGGTTATAGTTGTGACACGATCGCAAGACTATGGAAATAAAAATCTCGTTACTGGTAAAGACATAGAAAATTGTAACTCAACACCAGCTACATCTCCTTCAGTTTCTAATCCACTCCATATCGAGAAACCTAATCCTGATCTAGTCATTAAACCACCTGCTAAAGGTGTACTTCGGAAGTCAGCTTTCAATCCACATGCGAGAGCTGCTCAGAAATACAACATTGTTGAAGACTTGGCAATTTCCCCTTCAGCAATGTTGGCCCTTGAAGTTCTACAATCATGTCCAGCACAAAGGAAATTACTTTGATCAAATATTGGAGCTATAGACCCTCAGGATTCTAATCTTATGGTCTTTGATTTAGAAAATTTTACACCGAGACTACCGCATCAGATGGCTTTTTAGATTCTGGTATTAGTAAAAAAAAAAAAAGACGATTTTTTCTTAATGTAATTGATGAGGGGGCATCTGCATGTATTATGTCGTTAAATTGTTGGAAAAGTCTTGGTTCTCCAAAAATTAACCAATCTCTGACAATCCTTACTATTGGGGTTCCTGTGATTTGGTAGATCTGGCAATACCAAATGACAAGACAACATCAAACCACTTTTGGATCTCAGGATCTAGCCCTCCTAGATCCAGAGAGGGATCTCTCTATAAAGGTAAAGAATAATATATCTTTAAAGGTCAATTTAAGGTATTAGGCTAGTTATAGAGCACAAGGGTTTTTGTTTTGTTTGTTTGGTTGGGAATATTGACAGAAGGGTTCAATGTAAGGTAAAGGAAAGAGTAGAGAAGGGATTTCAACAATGGGGAGATAATTCAAAGAGAATACAAGTCCAATGGGCAATGGGGTCATAAAAGGGTTTACTTGCAATTCAAATATCCAAGGGTTCCAAAGGGCTAGTCATCTAAAACAGAGGATCTCTTAAGATGATATTATGGGATGAAACAATAAGGAAATGAATGGGAATGACAAGGAAAACCTTCCAAGGTGACCACTTCAGAGTAAGTCAAGGGACAGGGCATACCTTATACTTCTAAGATCAAAAATCCTGATGAGGCTAACTCCGAAGACAACAATCTAGCAGTCCTCCTGACTACTTTCAGACAGTAGAAAACACTTAAGTTCAAACATAGAGTGAAGTCTAAGATCAGAGAAAGACTTTTAACCTTCTCTGCTTTTGGCATTCAACTCAAAGGGATCTTAGAAGGGCTAACTATTGGAAAGGGAACTTAGGGGATAGGGCTAATCACTAAATCTCCCTATTCTCCTATTATTTCAGTAGAACCAAACAAGAACATCTAAGAAACAAACTCTAAATTCATACATCAGTAAGTATGGGCAAACCAACTCTTTGACTGGTTAAATTATATTGAATTTGTTCTAAGATACATGAATAGCAGAAAACATAAAAATAAGAAAGTGCAGGAAGCATTAGGGTACTTGCAACAGTATATCCTAAGCTAAAATTACTGTTTCTTATCAGAGAAAATGAAACATGATGTAAAACAGAGGGAAAACAATAATAAAGAAGGAACACATCACCACTGATTTAGATCAGGATCCAATGAACATGCTTGTCACATTAGTAGAGCAAAACTAGTCACATACATTCTTGTCCAATAGCTTGATATCATCTAGAAATCATCTTCCATCCAATTTACAACTACTACTCACAGAACTCTAACTAAATAAACATCTTACAATCAGTTAATTTCCAACAACCAACCAACATTTTCAATGTAATTTTCATGGGTTCTTATAGGTGAATGAGTGATAACAGTGGTAGATAGGACTTAAAAGCTTCATTAAAACAGAGGGATAAATGTCTTCGAAGCCTATTCTGTTTAATATCTTTACATTAACTTTCAGTACCCTTTAGTCGATTTAGAAGTCTTTGTCAGGTTGACAATAACTTCAAGGGTATGTTCTTGGAGATAATTCCCTGGCTGTAGTACTCTGTTTATACTCTAAGACAAGAAACGTGGAGATTGGTCTTTCAGGTCTTCCATACTTTATAACTAATGCACTGACAGTTTTAAGGACTTTTGTCAGAGTAATAACTATTCTGGTGCTTGATGAGGAACGGAGTAGGTCATGTGAGTTAGTCCTGTCTTAGAAAAAGAACGTTTGCTAATCTTAAGTCACTGATATGACTTGATGTGTGCTTTAGGCTTCATTAAGCCTTCCTTGGTCATATTTTATGATCTTCGAACTGTATCCTTTGACTTAACTATGGATTAGGCATTAAGTCTTCAATATTATGCATTAATATTCTTAATATTTTCTGATAGACTTTTCTGCTTCTTCTGTACAGATGTCTAGGGTTTGGCTGAGCTGGAGGGTTGTGTTAGGGTAAATAACCCCGATCTTCGATAAAACAAGCTATTAAATATTCTTAGTGATGTCTTCCTCTGTGATCTTTGGCTCTGTGATATTCTTTCTGTGCTATGTGTCACCATGAATGTGACTGTGGAGACAGTATAAATTCATCACCCTTTGAAACCTACAAAAAATGATAACACATTATAAAAAACCTACGGGAGTGGGAATGACTGCTTTAGAGGCCTGTGAGGGTGGAGGAGCAGTGAGGAAAAATGTGGATGTAGCGGAAAAATGGGAGGAAAACCCTGGTAGAGCAGCTAACCAGGTCCAATGGGGGTTTGAGTGCGATGAGGGACGTGGATCGTTAGATTAGGACGATCTACGGTAGGGATCTCGATGGACCATTTGGGAGAATAGATGAATGGAAAACGAATGGGGTTGTGATATAATATGAGCCGTTCGATCTCAGAGATCAACGACTGGGATTAAAAGTGAAGGCAACGTTGTGGAGAGTAGCGGTAAGGTGGAAAACCGGTAATGGTTTTCGCCTAGAAAAATGGGGGGAGGTGGTAATTTGCATTTGGAACGTGATTCCATAGATCGATCGACACGTGGCTTTTGAAAACAACTTTTATCGCGCAGAAGTAGCGCACTGCGGGGGAGGCTCAAAAATTACATGAAATGATGCGCTGGCCGTCAGATCTTCAGGCCGAAGATCTACGGCTGTGGGAGAGCGTGACGGAGGATAAGGTGCACGGGCGGAACAAATGGTGGGGCCCAGTAGTGACGTAAGGTGGCTTGTCACGGGGTGAAGATGGGGGAGATCCTGACCGTTGGATTAGGGGGAATGAACGATTGGATCTCAATCGGAGGGGTGATGGCGAAGGGTTATGTGCGGAGCGCGACGCAATCTCGGCTGTTGGTTCTTGTGGATTCAAGGGCTAATATCAAATCAGCGGGTTGGGCCATTGGAGGATCCATGTTTTGGAGAGAAGGCTTATGTTTTTGCGATGCGACGGAGGGGTGTGGTCCCATGAAAAAGGTGAGGAGACCGGGGGTTAAAAAAGAACGGGCTTATCACATCGGGGATTTGAAGTAAAAGGTAACAAAGAAACAGGAAATCCGATTGCGATTGCGCTATGGGGTTAGCTCCTGGTTATGGCTCCGGGTCACTTGCGAGGAAAGGGGCTAGGGCTAAGGCTGAAGGGGCTTAAGGCCTTTATGCGAAAATGAAGATTTTTAAGGATTTTGAAGGGTTTTTTGAGGAATTTGGAGGTTCCGTTAGATGGAAGGAGGGATTTTTAAACCAAATAAAGGGAAATATAAGGTTTAAAAGGGTTTTAGGATGATTTAGAGGTTAAAATGAAGGTTTATAGAGGAATTTTTGTGGAGGGAATAAGGGTGAAAAATGGAATTCTTTGTGAGTGAAAAGAGAAGTGAAATGATGGAAAATGGAGCCTCATGAATAGTTTTTCTTTGATAAATAGCATGGTTCATTAATGGAAACAGCAGTGAAGATTCTCTAAAGGATAGAAGACACATGAAGGCTTCAAGAATGATAGATTTTCAAGGGAATTTATCGCTTGAAGGCTTGATAACAAATTTAGCCACCTGTTTGCTTTGAAAAATTATTATAGGTGGCTAACAATGGCTCCACATGGGGATGGCATCTTCTTGAAGGTGTCAAGAATCTCAGATATAATCTTTGGAAGTAGGCTAGAGCCTGGTCCTTGACCATATTTTTCTTCTTTGATCAGCTGCTACATAAGTGAAAACCATTACATCAGCAGCAATACTTTCCCAAACAACTACCTACCCATCCTACTGTCCTAACCTTTTTTCTTCAAGGTGCCCTTAGACTTGCAGACCTTCCTCATCATATTTTTTTAGTGAAAGAAAAAACTAATATAATCCTACCCTTATTCCTCCATGAGACTAGATTAAGCAATTGGACTCATAGCTTCTCTACCTAAACTAATATCTGCCAGGATTAAACTGTCTGGCAGATTTTCATTCTCTATATTTCTAAAACAGAAATTGAAACACAGCCAAAACAGGATTATACTGTCTGATTAGCTGTGGGTCCATGGCATAAAGACAAGCTGCACATGAACAGAAACTTTGCAGAAAATTGAAACAAAATTGTGAAGGCTTGAAATTATGAAAATTAAGAGCATCCTTCCTTCTCTTTGTGACTCAGATTTTGAGCTTTTTAGAGTCACCTTTCTTTCTTCATTTTAGCTTTGATTTTGACCCTGTTAGAGCTATTTTCTTCTTCTTTGCTGGTTCAAGTTTTGAGCATGTTAGAACCAGCCTTTCCCTTTTCTCTGGCTCAGGTTTTGATCTAATTCGAGCCAGTCTTTTTAGAACTTCATAGGTTCAAGATTTGAGCTTGTCTGAACCTTTCCTTTCTATTTTTTTTTTTTGTGTATATATATATATATATATATTAAGAACCAAAACAAAGCAATGGTATTTACAATGGAAGTGAAAACTTAAACTGAAATTTAGCAGAAATAATGCTTGAGCGTCCTGCCATTGACAAGACCCCCAAAAAAATTTGTACCATCTAGTTCTTGTAGAAAAAATGCATTGGGACCAATGGCAGATTCAATGATGTAAGGGCCTTGCCATAAATTTTCAAACTTTCCATGCTTACCCTTATCCTCTCTCCTAGATTCCAATTTGAGTACCTTGTCCCCAATTTTGAGATCACAAGCCTTAGTCCTTTTATCAAACAACTTTTTGATGTTCTCTTGCACTTTCTGAGCTCTGTTGTAGACTTCTTCCCTTGTCTACTGGAGATGTATGGTCTGATTGATCCTCCTTACCATGCTATCTTCCTCTGATTGTATTTCTTGGACCAATTTTATCACTGGCACCCCTAAACTGGTAGGGAATACTACATCTGCTCCATAAACAAGCTGATAGGGAGACATTCCAATAGATTTCTTTGTTGTCAATTTTTCTGCCCATAAATCATGCACTAACTTATTATGCCATGAATTCTTATTTTCTTCCAGCAGCTTCTTGATGATGGTAACCAAAATTTTATTTGATGATTCTGCTAGCCTATTACCTTGAGGGTAATAAGCAGTGGAATGACCAAGTGCAATCTTATACCTATGGAAAAAATCAATCATATTTTTGGAACCAAATGCAGCAGCATTGTCAGTGATAATCTTCCTAGGGCAGCCAAATATAGATAGGATATGGTCTTCAAGGAATTTTATGATAACTGAGCCTGTGGCATTTCTAGAAGGGATGGCTTCTATCCATTTAGTGAAATAATCAGTGGCTGTGAGTATCCATATATGTTGGGAAGATGAAGTAGGATGGATTTCCCCAATGAAGTCTAGGCCCCACTGTTGAAAAGGAGCTTCAACAGTGACTGGTTGTAAAGGTAAAGGAAGGAGTTTTCTTTTTCCCTCAAATATTTGGCATTTGTGGCAGGCAACTATCATCTTGTGGACATCTTGGAATAGGGTGGGCCAGTAATATCCTGCTCTAAGGATTTTATTGGCAGTGGTTTTCCAGGAGAGATGGCCTCCACATTCACCTTCATGAAACTCATGCTTGATCCTATCTGCATCAACTTCAGGCAAACATTTAAGCAATAAACCATTGGAATTCTTCCAATATAAACATTCATTTAAAATGCAATAATTTCTAGCTTTCAACTTTAAAAACCTTGCCTTTGTCTTGGATAAATCAGGAGGAGCATTAAGATTTATAAGCACATACAAGATATCAACATACCAAGGTGAGTTTTGGAGTTGTTCTTCAACAATGGGAGCCAGAAACCCTTCATGTTCATCCAAAGCATCTACCATATTTATGTCAAGGGCTTGTAATTTAGATTCAGCCATTAATTGTGCTAGGTCTTGACCCTTGATGAGTTTAGTGGGTTTGATTTCCAAATCATATTCTATTATCACAGCAATTCGCTTGCCTCTTTTACCATCTGGATCTTGTGACAAAATTTCTTTCACCACTATGTTAGACACAAAGGAAATAATATGATAATGTAAAATATAAACTCTGAAATCTTTCAAGGCCTTTACCAAAGCATAGGCCTGTTTTTCCATGATATTGTATTTCAGAGGTGCATCTCTTAATGCCTTGCTGAAAAATGCAATTGGCTGCTCTTGTCCTTCTATATTTTTCTGCAATAGGATAGCAGCCACAGTATGTTCTGATGCAACTGAGAAGATGAGGAAATCCTTTGTAAAATCTAGGCTGATGAGAACTGGTGCTCGGGTGAGTGCAATTTTTACCAGTTCAAAGGATTTTTTGGCTTCTATGGTCCATTTAACTCCTACTTCTTTCTTTAGCATGTTTGTCATGTTTCTAAGGAGTTATGCTAGGTTGGGTATAAATCTCCTCAAGAAATTAATCTTCCTAATGAAGGACTGCAATTCCTTGATGTTTCTAGGGTGACTGATCTATAATATACCCTCAACCATTTTTGGGTCTATTTTAATCCCCTTTTTAGATATGATATGACCAATAATTTTACCTTCTTGGAGACCAAACATTGTCTTTTTGGGATTTAAAGATAGCCCAAACCTTCTGTACTTCTCAAAGACCTTTCTCAAATGTTTAAGGTGCTCTTCATCAGTTTTCGAATAGACTGTAATGTAATCAAGATAAATTACAATGAAGTACCCTATTTCTTCTGAGAATGCAATGTCCATGGCTCCTTGAAAGGTGGCACCAACATTCATTAATCCAAAAGGCGTTTTCACATACATTAAAGTGCCCCAAGGAATGGTGAAGGCTATTTTAAGTTGATCTTCTAGGAGTACTAAGACCTGGTTGTACCCTGAAAATCCATCTAATAGAGAAATCCTCTTAGAGCCAACTACCTTTTGTAGGATTTGTTCCATCTTGGGTAAAGGGTAATTGTCTTTTAATGAGGCTCTATTTAAGTTTCTAAAATCAATGCACAGCCTGATTTCTCCTGTCTTTTTACTTACAGCCACGAGGTTAGATACGCAGTCCGAAAACCTGACAGGGACTATGATCCTAGCCTCATACATTTTCTTAATTTCTTTTTCTACCGGAGGTAACTGTACAGGGTTAATTCTGCGCAGCTTTTGCCTAAAAGGTTTCTGGTTTTCTTTCAATGGAATCCTATGCTGGATGATCTCTGTGTCATAGGCCTTCAAATCTTCATAGCTCCAAGCAAAAACATCAACAAACTCTTTAAATAAATCAATGTATTTCAGTTTGATATGTGCTGGCAAAGTTTGAGATAATTTGATCATTTTAGGCTTGTCCTTGCTACCTATATTGCATTCTTCAATATCAGATTCAGTGGGTTCTATCGTAGGCTTCTTTGCCATGCCATTAAAATCAAAGAGGTCTTCTAGAGGGGCTAGTCCCCAGGGTATACCTTTGTCTTTGGATTGCAGTACCTCTATGTCTTCCTTATATGGGTTCATGTATTCTTCTGTTTGATTTTCAAATTCTCTTGTCAGCATGTTTATTTCTGCAATAGGGAATGGCTCTTCTTCATCAAGAGGATTTTCATCCAAACAGCTTTCATCGGACTTGGGGTTTGAATTTGGCAATTCAAACTCATTCCTGGAAAGCAGGAAATCCTCTATTTGTTTATCACCCTAAAAAACCTGCCAAAATTTTTCATTGTCTGGTACTGCTGGTCTGTATTTTGTCTGAACAATGAGTTGTTTGTCACTAAGTGGTCTTTGACATGAACTAGTAGCACAAGCTAAACCGTTGGAAAATATATTTTGACTTCTAGGGACAAACACCAGCTCATATTCCACAAATGTCTTCAAAAGATCCATGGCATCATTTATATATTCCCTTAACCTAAGATGTTTGGCAGTGTATTCTCCATTTATTTGTTTGATGACCAGTTCTGAGTCTCCATGAACAACTATCCTTTTAGCTCCTATTTTTTTCAATAGATGCAGTCCTAAGAGGAGAGCTTCATACTCTGTTATGTTGTTTGTGCATTTGAAATTTAGCTTGAAGGCATGACTCTCAGCATAATTGTTTTCAGTATTGTGCAACCATACCCCAGCTCCTGCATTCCTTTTAGTGTAAGACCCATCAAAGCTCATGCTCCATAAGGGATTGTTTGCAGATTTGTGATCAGTTTCATCCTTATTGTCATCTTGTTTCCTGAGGTCAGCAGGCCGATGGGTAATTTTCTCTCTACAGTCTTGGTTCTGATTTTCTAATTTTGCAAACCGTTCAAATTTTTCTCCCTTGTTTTCCTCTGTATCCAGAGCTGCCATTATGTTTAGATTTGTGGCCTCTACAATGCTGTTTGAATTTTTATTCTCTAGCTCTTTCTCATCTGTAAACTCATCATTGTAAAGGATAAAAGAGTCTAGGTCTGTATCGACAGAGTAAAGAGGGGAATTTTTTGGTTTCTCTAGGCTTCTTACCATAAATTTCATGTGTGCTTCCCTATATAGTCTTCTAAGCTGGCTGAAAATAGTGATAGTGGCATATGTCATGTCCATTTGCATTGTACCTTGCAGCTTAGCACCCCATGATCTTGAAAGCAACATGCCATACTTAGGAGGTACATCAGCAACTACAACATACATTACTATGGAACTCCCCTATTGTTCCCTTTCTATACTTTGGAACTCTGCTGATTTCATGAGAGACTGCTACAAAATCCCTTTTTCCCTTTCCTCCATTAAACAACTAACCTCATTTTCTACCCCTTTCATTCTCATCAAGATCCTTATTTTTCATGTTTTTCCCCTTTTCCCCCATCGAATTCCCCTTTTATAAGGTTTAAGACTCCTTCTTTGACTTATCAAAACCCTAAAACCCTTGAAGAACATTGAAAATTTCATAAAAATACATATTTTTGTGTTAAGGTTTAAGCCTCCTTAGGCTAAGTCCTTAACCTTTTCCCCTCCATACGCCCTGGTGTAGGAACCAGGCGCTAAGCCATTTGGGCGCTTATCACATCAGGGGAAAATGCAGCGCACAAGTCTTTTCTCTTTATTGAAATCTTCGATGCCGATTAGCCCTGTGTATGAAACCCCAATCATATTGCTTTTCATATAACCCACGGCCCAATAGATGGGTGCCTAACCTTATTGCAAATAAATATTTCACCCTCTAAGTATAAACCTTCTTCTATACTAATTGGTCGGTTTTTATTATATCATAACATTTTTTTCTGGTGCAAAGTTCCATACGCTCTCCACCATCGATCTGATTTGCAGATCGACTGCGTACAATCTATCGCCGCGGTGGTCCCTGCCAGTCACTCACTGTTCAAAACTGAGTGGAATCCATTGCACCGCTTTTAAGAGTAATGCGGTTTTTTCCTTTTGGCAGCGATCAACACCGCCGGCCGACACGTGGCTTTGAGCACTGTTGAAAAACCACCGTCATCATGCATTAAAGGTCAGATGTGGAGTGGGAACGATATTAATACGTGCCATCTGATCTGAGGCCGCTCATCGGACGACGATCACGCTCTGAAGAAGCCTGACAGATAAGCAAAGGTATGGCGTGGTCGTGAAAACATCTCCGTCGTCGATCTGATTTGCAGATCGACGGTCCACATTCAATCGCCCCGGTCTCCCTCATCCATAGCAGTGCCGACGGTCCCAGTGCCACATTAGCGTCCACGCAGCAAAATTTAATTGGGGCAAGTCTTCATTGTTTCCCTGCGCAGTCAGCAAGCCTTTTCGTGACCTGAAATAGTTATACATAGTGATTTAATTAAAGGTTTTTATATCCGGGGCATATTTCTAAGGTTTTGTGGTACTCGATCTTCACCGTCGATCGGATGGGCCGATCTCATCTGATGGCCCACATTTTTCCCGATCACCAAACTCATTTTTCAACCATTTCTCACCTAAAAAAGGTTTTAAACCTTTGTCCCCTCTTTTTATTTTATTTTTCGAATAATGTGACCCCTTCACGTTATTTTTTCACCTTCGTTCCCGACCGTCGATCTCTGTGTGATCGACGGTTCTGATTTAAATTCTTCCTCCGCCTCTCCTTTGACCTCCTCTAATCAATCTCGACCGTTGGATGATGCCATCCAACGGCCATGCTCTCCCCACATGTCCTTCCAAAGCAGTAAACCTATATATGCAGGATTTCATAATGTTTTTTGTATTTTTGCAGGGTTTAAATGGTTTTTTCACCATGTTGAAGAAAATTCAAAGGCTGAGGGTGACGATCCTCCCGCCTTCGATTCATCAAAGAGAATCATTTTTAGGGTTTTAACTCCACGTTTCAACGATGTTTCATGAGGCATTGATGCCACACGACCCCTGCGCAGCCCTGCACATGAACAAACATAGTGAATCGAGCACAAATCAAAGAGTATGAGTGTCGAAGACAAAAATACACCAGAACAGAAGATTGAAGATAGATCTGTGGGGATTATGTATAAGATGGTTTATCAAAAGCCTAATCCCCTATTGAAATGAAATTTAAAGGTAAATCATAAAGGTTCATCAAACAGAAAGCCTCCACCGCCACATCTGAGGCAAATTGATTCCTCCCAGCTACCACAGTGCCACTTGTGCCTCAAAGCATTCATATCAGAGGCCCAAGTTATTGATCAGGATCAGGTATTTGCCTCAGCGCAGCCAGAGAAGTTAATTCTGCAAACAAACTTAATGACAAAATATCAACAGAGTTACTATTGCCCAAACACAGAGCCTCAAAAGTCAAAAAGATCTCTCACCAAGCTTAAAATATTTATGTAAATCATTTAATACAGAGGACACCTATGTAAAATTCTTCATCAAGCCCCCCAAAGGTTGAGAATCCATTAAGTCTGTATTAATTATCTTCAGATATCTTTTATCAGATCTCACCTCCTCATTCTCCTATAAATACTACTGCAGAAGATGAGAGAGGGGTTGGTTGATTTGGTCACTGAACATCAAAATGTAATTGAGCTTGAGACTTCTACTTGTAAATAGTGTTCACTAGCCCTTGAAGCTCTGATTGTGATAGATAATATAGGCTGAGATGAGTAGATGATTGCTAAACTAAAGCATTGGACTTAAAGCTGTAACTAGTTTGGAGCATCAATACAGGCTGATTTATGGGATCCTAGTCTATGTTGACGGTGATGTTTTTCTCATTGTGACTTGTTATTTTGTTTCTGTTTTCACTATGTTTCATCTTCTCTTATAAATAAAAGAATGCATAGAGTTAGGACTTGCTGTATATCAGTACCCTTCTCTGATTGAAAATCTTGATCTGAATGTTTTCTTCCAATCTGTGTTATTTAGGAATGATTTAATTCAGTTTAAGCATAGGAATGCTAGCGCTCCCTCGTCTTATTTTCTTAGTTGAATATTATTCATAAATTTTATGTTCAGTATTAGTTAAGTAGAGATGAACTAAGGAAGATATGGTGTGCCCTGGTCCTAGTTTTATCTTCAAAGACTGTATGAATGTTTCCCTTGGAATGTGTTAAAAGATGGCTAGTTTCAAAGTACTTACTAGATCTTAGACCATCCTTTGTTATAATTTGTGTTTCCTTTTGTTTTTATATGTTTTCTATTGAAATTGTATCAAAGGCTAGCTAGTTTGAAAGTACTTACCAGATCGTAGTTTACTTTCATGTCTTTCTTAAGTGTTTGTCAAAGGCTGTCTAGTTTCAAAGTACTTACCAGATCCTAGGCTACCCTTTGTTCTTCATCTGTTTAATTCCCCTTCTTATTGTATCATTTCATTCCATAAATCGAACTTTCAAGAGATCCTTATACATAGATGACTTTCCCCATGGACCAATCTTGCCTCTTGCTGTTTCAATTAAACCCTATTATGACTCCACAGCCCAATGGACTAAAACCTGCAATTATCTATCTTCCTAGCCAAATCTTGTTCTATTTTCTTGCAACTTCTCACCTTTGAAACTATTTGCATTTATAACTTTCCACCTCAAATAGTAATCATGCTCAACCATCCAAAAACAAAACAAACCCTCGGCCTCCATAGCTAGCCTAATATCATTATCCAAATCTCCAAAGACAAATCCATCTTTGCACTTATTGGAGAGATCCCTCTCCGGATTCAGGAGGGCTAGATCCTAGAATCCCAAAGTGGTTGAAACGATGTTTCTCCCTGCGGTCGGACTTTGCCAATCTTGCTGATTACAGGGAGCTAACATTTCTAGTGATTCCGCTGGGGAACTTTCTGAGCAATCTACATTTTAAGGTGATCATAGGACATCAGAGTTTTGGTTCAAAAAACATTTTTTATATCAACCAGCTGAGCCACCAGCAACTAAAATTTCTGGCGACTTCGCTGGGGAACTTTATGAGCAATCTGCATTTTAAGGTGATCATAGGACATCAGAGATTTGGTTCAAAAAACATTTGTTATATCAACCAGCTGAGCCACCAGCAACTAACATTTTTGGCGACTCCGCTGGGGAGCTTTATGAGAAATCTGTGTTTTAAGGTGATCATAGGACATCAGAGATTTGGTTCAAAAAACATTTTTTATATCAACCAGCTGAGCCACCGGCAACTAACATTTCCGGTGACTCCACTGGGGATCGAAGTTGAATGTTCACCTTAGGTTCCCTTAAAAACTTCATAAAGCCTTGTGAGTAAAAATCAGCCTTTTCAAGCACTACCAAGAAATTTTAATCATGATAAAACTTGTTTGGATCAGTGAAAAACTAGGAAAACCCTAGGATTCTCATAAGGCTTCATCTAACCTTGAAAAATAGGTTGGCTTAGCCATAAGAGTAGACTGTATTTGTCTCATAACCGTAGCTAAGTTTTGAAACAGAGTTAGGACATTCTTAGAGGTTACACAACTGAAAAATAACTTAGAAAAAAAAAAAAAATCAGATTGGTATCTAATAAACATGGTGGTGGACCATAAAACCTTTTACCTCCCTACGAGCTAAAAACTTCCACTTGGTGACTCCACAATCCTGAACAGACCTGAAGACTCCACTGGGAAGAACCCTTATCATTGTAATATCATCCTAACTCAGTCAGAGGACTGTAGGTTTAAAATATGTATAAATAGATTAGTTGACCTTTTAAAGACTGTCATACCTAGTTGAACTTTCTTATTTATTTGGGTCTGAAAAACACAACATAGTGGCTCCTAGAAAGATTCACACTAGAGCCTATCCTGACCCTGATCCACCTGAGATAGTCGATAACCCAGAAAGTATTCTTAGGAAGTCTCCTAGGATTAAATTATCAACTGTTGTCAGATTCAGTTCCTAAAAATCTTTCAGCTCTACAACAATCACAAGTTGACTTAGTAAATCCCTTTAGAACTAGGTCTCTTGATGATTTAGAGCAGTTAGATTCTGAGTCTTCACTTTCATATCCTGAAACAGGCGAACTTCCTAGTAGTAGAGAAACAACACCTCCTGATTTGCATTTCCTTCATAACTTAGGTGTCTCTCATCCAAGATCAGCTCAGCAATCTACTCCTGGTCCATCCACTTCTGCTCACGCTACATCCTATGTTCAAACCACTCCATTCCAGCCCACTTTTTCTCTTGTTAATCCACCTCCTGCCATGGCTGCATGGTATGCTCCCTCAGTCCTTCCTGTACCATTATTCAATCTTCCACAAGACTATCAGTCCAAAATTCCATTATATGATGCTAGCAATGCTACAACTGCATCACAACATGTGGATAAAATGAATGACTACTATGACAGAAATTAAATTGATGATGATTATGTCAATTTTAGATTATTTTCTCAAAGTCTGGGGGGAGAAGTAAGAAAATGGTTTAAAGGCTTAACCCCCCATTGTATAAATTATCTCCAAGCTTTCCATCAAACATTCTTAAATAAATGGGAAGTAAAGAAGAACCCTCTCCAAGTCCTTTCTGATTACAAGAACCTCTATAGAAACACCGGGGAAAGTGTACAAGCTTATTGTACCAGATTTAATAGTGCATATAATGCACTTTCCCTAGATCTAAAACCTCCACAAGGCTTAGCTTTAAACAATTTTCCTGAAGGTTTTGACCCTGAGATGGCCTATTAGCTGAGAGAAAGAGATCCCGCAACTCTTGAAGAGATTCAAAAGGGTGCTCTCTCTTTGGAAGTCAACTTTATGGAGAAGAGAGCAAGAATGAAAAATGAAAAGAGAGTTTCTTTTAGAGAGGAATATACATCCTCTACTTCCAACTCAAAAATGGAGAGAATTATGGAAGAGATGATAAAGAAAATGAGCATCCTTGAGAGAGCACAAGCCATTCAAAATCAAATTTCTCCTCAAAACAGAAACCAGAACCAGAATCAGAATTTTAGAAGAAACCAACCTCCAAACAGACCTAGGGAAGATGATCAACGGATCACTCCTCCCATTCATCAAAACTATCTAAGTGAGGTTGAGGAAATAGATGAGATAACAGAGCAAGATGATATTAACATGTTGGGGGTAGATGATAATGACTTTGAAGTCCATTATGATAGAAAACAAGGTCTTTATACACCTTTTGATGACAAAAGAGATGATGATGAAAATTATTATCAAGACATGGAAAATGTCATCATAAAGTCTCAAAAATAATATGACCTTAGAAGAAAAGCCAGTCAACAAACTCCCAACACCAAAACCTCTAAAAAATCTTCACAAAATAGCACTGCAACAAAGCCTAAAATTTTCAAACAAAGGGAGAAAATAGTGGCTGTTAATTCTGATAAAGGTAGAGAGAAAGGCACTCAAAACAATGAAAAATAGAGTGCAGACCTTAGCAGTACTAACATTACAGCTAGTAATCCTGTGAAAATAGTTTTTTCAAATGTAAATAAAACAAATCAGCAAGCTGATGTTGCTAACAGACTAGCATCTAGTAAGGCTGAGACAAGTTCTTCAAAGAACCAAATTTCTTTCAGCATAGAGTAGGAAATTTCAAAGATTAAAATTTCGGTTCCCCTCACTGAGTTAGCTGCCCAGCATGTATATAGGACCCAAATTTTGAAGGCTTTAAATATAGAATAAAATGAGGATGCAGTCAATCTCAATGATGACCAGCCAGAGCTTATTTTTGGTCCAAAGATCGAAGTTAGATATCAAGAGGGACCTGTTCCTCCCTTTTATGTAAGTTTAAAAGTTCATGACAAAATTTTGCACAACATTATGCATGATTCTGGGGCTTCTCATAATTTAATGCCAAAATCTGTAATGGAGAGCCTGGGTATGGAAATCACCAAACCTTATAAATACCTTTACTCCTTTGATTCAAGCAGAGTGAAATTTTTAGGATTAATCAAAGACCTCTGCGTTAACTTGGCCCAAATTCTAGCCAAATGTTTAGTCATGGATATTGTTGTGGCTGATGTGCCCCCAAAGTATGGAATGTTATTATCAAGATCTTGGGGGGCTAAGTTACAAGGCACTATGCAAATAGACATGACCTATGCGACTATCCCTGTTTTCAATCAGAATAGAAGACTTTACAGGGAGTCCCATATGAAATACACAGTTACAAGTCAAGACCGACCACAAAACTCTCCTCTGTATGCTGTAAATATAGGCCTTGATTCTTTTATTATGCTTAATGATGAAACACTTAGTGAACAAGTCACTTTAACAAGATTAATGGCCGATAGGGAGAAAGAGGAACACAACACAGGAGTGTCAAAACAGTTTGCTGCATTTGAAAACTCTAGCAAACAAAACACAGGTCTTGAGCTACAAATCATCTGTCCTTTGCTTTCAAACATTCAGAGTCATTAAAGCAGTCCTCGACCCAATAAAATATCTGAGGAGTTAGAACAAGTTCAACTAAGTGTTGATATTCAACAGCAATCAGAAAGCATTTTAGTTGAAGAGGAATATCACCAAACTGAAACCGAAAATAGTCCTCTGTGGAGTATGTATTTTGACGGGTCATGCACTATAACTAATGATGGTGCAGGTGTCTGGATCTGCAACACTGAAAACAACCACATAGAAAGTGTTTCCTGCAAATTAAACTTTCATTGTTCAAATAACATAGCATAATACGAATCCCTTCTTTTAGGCTTACGTTTGTTGAAAAAGGAGCCAAGAAAATCAAAGCATATGGGGATTCAAATTTATTCATTAGGCAAGTCAATGGGGAGTATAATGCAAATCATCCCAGACTTAGAGCCTACCAAAACAATGTCATGGACCATTTGAAAACATTCGAGGAGTCCAACTGATTTTTGTCCCGAGGAAAAGAAATATTGTGGCCCATAATTTAGCCTTTGCAGCTAGAACATGCTTAACGCCATATGAAACCAAAGACTTCACAACTCAAATAAAATTTAGACTAGCTGTGCCCGATAATGAAAATTATTGGTAGGTGTTTGATGGAGACAAACAAATAGAATACTTCGTGCAATTTAGAAATGAATTCGAACTACACAGTTCAGACTCAGATTATGATACAGACTGCAGTGAAGAAAATTTTCTTGGTGAAGAAGAGCCTTCTCCTGAACTTGCCAATATTAATCTTCTTTCTAGCAAACTTGAAAACAAAATAGAGCTGAATGCAGAGTTAGAAATAGAGGAGTTAAAAAATCTGCACCCTAAAGATCATAGTTTTCCAAGCAGTTTAGCACCTTTAGAAGAGTTGTTTGATTTTAACGATGTGGCCAGGAAGCCAAAACTGGAACCTGTAGAGGCTGAAGTGGAAGTGTGCAATATAGGCAGTGAACTTAAACTGAAAATGATTAAACTGTCTAAAACTTTACTAGCTCACATTAAACTCAAATACATAGATATTTTTAAAGAATTTTCTGATGTTTTTGCGTGGAGTTATGGAGATCTCAAATCCTATGACACTGAAATAATACAGCACAAAATCCCTCTCAAAGAAAACCAAAAACCATTCAAATAGAAGCTGTGCAGAATAAACCCTGTTCAGCTCCCTTTGGTTGAGAAGGAGATCATGAAAATGTATGAAGCTGGTATTATTATCCCTATTAGATATTCTGAGTGGGTGTCTAATTTGGTGTCAGTTAGGAAGAAAACTGGGGAGATCAGGCTTTATATAGAATTTATAGACTTAAACAAAGCTTCATTAAAAGACAAATACCCTTTACCTAAGATGGATCATATTTTACAAAAGGTGGTAGGGTCTAGAAGAATTTCTTTGCTTGATGGATACTCAGGGTACAATCAGATCTTAGTTCACCCTGCTGATCAAATAAAGACAACCTTTACTACACCCCAGGGCACTTTCATGTATGTGAAAATGCCCTTTGGTCTAATGAATTCTAGAGAAAATTTCCAAAGAGCCATGGACATAGCATTCTCAGAAGAACTGGGCTTCTTCATCATTATATACCTTGATGATGTGACTGTGTTTTCAAGAACAGATGAAGAGCACTTAAAACATTTAAGAAAGTTTTTTGAGAAATGTAGAAAGTTTGGAATATCTTTAAACCCTAAGAAGACACTATTTGGGCTCCAAGAAGGTAAGCTTCTTGGGCACATCATTTCAGAAGAGGGCATTAAGATAGATCCAAAGAGGATTGAGGCCATATTGCAAATCTCTCATTCTCGAAACATCAAGGACTTGCAATCTTTCATTGGAAAGATTAACTTTTTGAGAAGGTTCATACCCAACTTGGTTGAGCTCCTTAGGAATATCACAAACAAGTTGAAGAAGGAGCAAGGGGTAAAATTGACCTTGGAAGCAAAGAAGTCCTTTGAGCTAGTGAAACAAGCATTAACCAAAACACTGGTTCTAATAAGTCTTGATTTTTCAAAATATTTTTATATTTTTTGTTTGCATCAGAACATACCATAGCTGCTGTCCTTTTACAGAAAAATCCACAAGGACAAGAGCACCCTATTGCATTCTTTAGAAAGGCATTGAGGGATTCCCCTATGAAGTATAACATTATGGAGAAGCAATATTTTTCTTTAATTAAAGCTTTGAAAGACTTCAGAGTATACATCCTCCACTCACACATCATTGCCTTTGTCCCAAACTCAGTTGTTAAAGACATTCTAATGCAGGACCCAGATGGTAAGAGAGGTTAGTGGATTGATGTTATCATTGAATATGATTTAGAGATAAAGCCCACTAAACTCATCAAAGGCCAGGGTCTAGCTAGATTAATGGCTGAATCAAATTTTGAGGTTCATGATATTAATATGATTAATGCTTTATATGATCAAGAGGAAATATCAACTCCCATTGTTACCATTTTATGAATTCCTTTTGGCATGCTAATATTATTTATGTTTTGCTGAATTTAAATACACCTCCTGGTTTGACAAAAGAAAAGGCAATATTCCTAAAGTTAAAAGCTGTAAACTATTGCATTATAGATAAATGTCTTTATTGGAAAAATGCAAGTGGTGCATTGCTTAAATGTTTGCCAGAGTATGATGCAAAGAAAATTAAGCACGAGTTCCATGAAGGAGAGTGTGGAGGTCATCTGTACTGGAAGACAAGAGCCAACAAAATTTTGAGGGCTGGTTTCTAGTGGCCTACTCTCTTTCATGATGTGCACAAGATGATCATTTCCTGCCATAAGTGCCAAATTTTTGAAGGCAAAAGAAACCTGCTACCTCTACCTCTGCATCCAATCACTGTTGAAGCTCCTTTTCAACATTGGGGACTTGACTTCATAGGGGAAATTCATCCACCATCTTCTGCCCAGCATAGATAGATTCTCACTACCACAGACTATTTCACTAAGTGGATAGAAGCCATACCTTGTAGGCAGGCCAATGATTCTGTTATTATAAAATTCATGGAGACTAACATTCTCTCCAGATTTGGATGTCCTACCAAGATCATCACTGATAATGCAGCAGCATTTGGATCAAAGAAGATGGTTGAATTCTGTCACAGATATCAGATAACATTGGGGCATTCTACGGCCTATTACCCTCAAGTTAATGGGCTTTCAGAATCCTCAAAAAATAGTTTAGTGAACATAATCAAGAAACTATTGGAAGACAACAAAAAGTCTTGGCACACAAAGCTAGTTCATGCACTTTGGGCTGATAAATTGACTTTGAAGAAATCTATTGGCATGTCACCTTTCCAGCTTGTGTATGGTACTGACGCAATTTTTCCAAACAGCATTGGTGTACCAGTGATGAAGTTGATTCAAGAGTTGCAAACTGAAGATAATGTCATAACCAGAAGAATAAATCAGACCATTCATCTTCAGCAAACCAGAGAGGAGGTTTATAACAAAGCATTGCAGAAATAGGACAACATTAAAAGGCTTTTTGACATAAGAACAAAGGCCAGCATTTTCAATATTGGGGACAAAGTTTTAAAGTGGGACTCAAGGAGGGAATACAAGGGCAAGCATGGAAAATTTGACAAATTATGGCTTGGCCCTTACTCTATCCATTTAGTTGCTGGTAACAATGCATTCTTCTTACAGGAGTTGAATGGAGCAGAATTGTTTGGGGGTCCTGTCAATGGCAGGATGCTCAAACATTACTTCTTTTGATCTATGTCATGTTTTGAAAGCATTTTTGTCTTTTTCCCATTATAAATACTCCACCCATCATTGCATTCAAAGTTAAAAAAAATCAAAAATACAAAAACAAAGAAAGAAAGAAAAGAGGGCAGTTTGTGAAAATATGAAAGGTATAGCCCCATACCAAAAAATAGAAACAAATCTGAAAGTGTGCAAGCTCAAATGCCACTCCTAAATAAAACACTTCTAGTTAGTCAAACAGCCTAATCTTGACTAATTAGTTTATAAATTTTCTGCTGCTAGGATAGTGAATTCGATTCGCCAAATTGTTTAATCTTGGCTTATCGGTAGATAGATTAGGATAGAAATTAAAGGTTCAAACATGCTCAAAATATGAACCTAAGTTTCCAAAGAGACTGACTCACATCTGTTCCAAATTCTGAGTCAAAAAGGATAAAAATATGGTTCCAATCAGCTTAAAATCCGAACCAGTTGATAAAGGCAAGACAGCTCAAACAAGGTCAAAATAGAGTTGTAAAAAGGGGGAAGGAAATGCTTTGAAATTTCACATCTCAAGCTTTCCATTTTGTTTTAAATTTTGTACAAAATAATGTCTATGTGCAGCTTGTTTTTATGCCATAGATCACAGCAAGTCAAATAGCTTAATCTTGACTTGGCTGTTTTTAAATTGTTGTTGTAGAATTTAGTGAATAAAATCTGTTGGGCAGTTTAATCCCAACAGATAGTAGATTAGGTAGAGAATCATATGGGCTCAACTGTTTAATCTGAGTCCATGGAGAAATAAGGAATATAAATAGATTAAATTTCCTACTTTCAAAAGAATAAAATGTTGTAAAAGAGTTTGCCAATCCAAGTGCACTCTGAAGAAGAAAAATGTTAGAATTGTAGGATTGGGTAGGTAGACACCTTGTTGATGAAAGATCCATTGTTTTTATGGCTGCTAATATGTTTTCAGAGCAAAAGAATATCATAGAAGGAAAAAAAGGAAGCCCAATGGATGAGGCACATGTCAACTTCCCAGAGAAAGCAAGTCTGAAGTTCTTGATGCCTTCAAGAAGGCACCATCCCCAAGTGGAGCCACTGTTAGCCACCGATAAAAAAAATTATACCAAAAGGTGGCTAAATCATTTTGGAGCCTTCAAGGAACAAATTTTATTGCAAAAAGTGTTGGCTCTTGAAGACTCTTGAAGGCCTCATGCCTCTGTCCAAAATATTCCCTATTGTTCCCTTTTTATACTCTAGAACTCTGCTGATTTCATGAGAGACTGTTGCAAAATCCCTTTTTCCCTTTCCTACATTAAACAACTAACCTCATTTTCTACCCCTTTCATTCTCATCAAGATCCTTCATTTTCATGTTTTTCCCCTTTTCTCCCATCGAATTCCCCTTTGATAAGGTTTAAGACTCCTCCTTTGACTTATCGAAACCCTCAAACCATTGAAAAACATTGAAAATTTCATAAAAATACATATTTTTGTGTTAAGGTTTAAGCCCCCTTAGGCTAAGTCCTTAACCTTTTCGCCTCCATACACCCTGGTGTAGGAACTAGGTGCTAAGCCAGTTGGGCGCTTATCACATCGGGGGAAAACACAGCGCACAAGTCTTTTCTCTTTATTGAAATATTCGATGCCGATTAGCTCTTTGTATGAAACCCCGGTCATATTGCTTTCCATATAACCCATGGCCCCGCAGATGGGTGCCTAACCTTATTGCGAATAAAGATTTCAGCCCCGAAGTATAAACCTTCGTCTATACTAATTTGTCGATTTTTATTATATCATAACATTTTCTGCCAGTGAAAAATTCCATATGCTCTCCACCATCGATCTGATTTGCAGATCGACGGTGTACAATCTATCGCGCCGGTGGTCCCACTAGTCAGTCACTGTTCAAAACCGAGCAGAATCCATCGCACCTCTTTTAAGAGTAAGGCATTTTTTTTCATTTGGCAGCGATCAACACCGCCGGCCGACACGTGGCTTTGAGCACTGTTGAAAAACTGCCCTCATCGCGCATTAAAGGTCGGATGTGGAGTGGGCGCGATATTGATGTGTGTCGTTCAATCTAAGGCCGCTCATCAGACGACGATCGCGCTCTAAATAATCCCGACAGATAAGTAAAGGTACGATGCGGTCGTGAAAACATCTTCGCCGTCGATCTGATCTGCAGATCAATGGTCCACATTCAATCGCCCTGGTCTCCCTCATCCACAGCAGTGCCGGTGGTCCCAGTGCCACATCAGCGTCCATGTGGAAAAATTTAATTGGGGTAGGTCTTCATTGTTTCCCCACACAGTCAACAAGCCTTTTCGTGACCTGAAATAGTTATACAAAGTGATTTAATTAAAGGTTTTGATATCTGGGGCATATTTCTAAGGTTTTGTGGTACCCAATCTTCACCGTCGATCGGATGGGTCGTTCTCATCCGATGGCCCACATTCGTCTCGATCACCAAACTCATTTTTCAACCATTTTTCTCCTAAACAAGGTTTTAAACCTTTGTCCCCACTTTTTATTTTATTTTTCAAATAATGTGACCCCTTCACGTTATTTTTTCACCTCCGCTCCCGACCATCGATCTCTGAGCGATCGATGATTCTGATTTAAATTCATCCTCCGCCTCTCCTTTGACCTCTTCTAATCAATCTCAGCCGTTGGATGATGCCATCCAATGGCCATGCTCTCCCCACATGTCCTTCCAAATTAGTAAACCTATATATCTAGGATTTGATAATGTTTTTTGTATTTTTGCAGGGTTTAAATGGTTTTTCGCCATGTTGAAGAAAATTCAAAGGCTGAGGGTGACGATCCTCCCACCTTCGATTCATCAAAGAGAATCATTTTTAGGGTTTGGACTCCACATTTCATCGGTGTTTCATGAGGCATTGATTCCACACGACCCCTGCGCAGCCCTGCACATGAACAAACACAGTGAATCGAGCACAAATCAAAGAGTATCAGTGTCGAAGACAAAAATACACCAGAACTGAATATTGAAGACATATCTGTGGGGATTACATCTAATATGGTTTATCAAAAGCCTAATACCCTATTAAAACACATTTTAAAGGTAAATCATAAAGTTTCATCAGACAGAAAGGCTCCACCACCACATCTGAGGCAAATTGATTCCTCCCAGCTACCACAGTGCCACCTGTGCCTCAAAGCATTCATATCAGAGGCCAAAGTTATTGATCAGGATCAGGTATTTGCCTCAGCGTAGCCAGAGAAGTTAATTCTGCAAACAAACTTAATGAAAAAATATCAACAGAGATACTATTGCCCAAACACAGAGCCTCAAAAGTAAAAAAGAGCTCTCACCGAGCTTAAAATCTTTATGTAAATCATTTAATAAAAAGGACACCTATGTAAACTTCTTCATCGAGCCCCCCAAAGGCCGAGAAGCCATTAAGTTTGTATTAATTATATTTAGAGATCTTTTATCAGATCTCACCTCCTCATTCTCCTATAAATACTACTGCAGAAGATGAGAGAGGGGTTGGTTGATTTGGTCACTGAACATTGAAATGTAATTGAGCTTGAGACTTTTACTTGTAAATAGTGTTCACTGGCCCTTGAAGCTCTGCTTGTGATAGATAAGTTAGGTTGAGATGAGTAGATGATTGCTAAACTAAAGCAATGGACTTAAAGCTGTAACTGGTTTGGAGCATCAATACAAGTTGATTTATGGGATCCTGGTCTATGTTGACGGTGAAGTTTTTCTCATTGTTACTTGTTATTTTGTGTATGTTTTCACTATGTTTCATCTTCTCTTATAAAGAACAACATGCATAGAGTTAGGACCTGCTGTATATCAGTACCCTTCTCTCACTGAAAATGTTTATCTGAATGTTTTCTTCCAATCTGTGTTATTTAGGAATGATTTAATTCAGTTTAAGCATAGGAATGCTGGTGTTCCCTCATCTTATTGTCTTAGCTGAATATTATTCATAAATGTTATGTTCAGTATTAGTTAAGTAGAGATGAACTAAGGAATATATGGTGTGCCCTGGTCCTATTTATATCCCCAAAGACTGTATGAATGTTTCCCTTGGAATGTGTTAAAAGCTGGCTAGTTTCAAAATACTTACCAGATCTTAGACCATCCTTTGTTATCATTTGTGTTTCCTTTTGTTTTTATATGTTTTCTATTGAAAGTGTATCAAAGGCTGGCTAGTTTGAAAGTACTTACCAGATCCTAGTTTACTTTCATGTCTTTCTTAAGTGTTTGTCAAAGGCTGGCTAGTTTCAAAGTACTTACCAGATCCTAGGCTACCCTTTGTTCTTCATCTGTTTAATTCCCCTTCGTATTGTATCATTTCATTCCATAAATCAAACTTTCAAGATATATTTAGACATATATGACTTGCCCCATGGACCACTCTTGCCTCTTGTTGTTTCAATTAAACCATATTATGACTCCATAGCCTAATGGACTAAAACCTGCAATTATCTATCTTCCTGGAAAAAGCTTGTTCTATTTGCTTGCAACTTCTCACCTTTGAAACTCTTTGCATTTAGAAATTTCCACCTCAAACATTAATCATGCTCAACCATCCAAAAACAAAATAAACCCTCGGCCTCCATAACTAGCCTAATATCATTATCCAATACTCCAAAGACAAATCCATCTTTGCACTTATTGGAGAGATCCCTCTCCGGATTCAGGAGGGCTAGATCCTAGAATCCCAAAGTGGTTGAAATGATGTTTCTCCCTGTGGTCAGACTTTGCCAATGTTTCTGATTACAGGGAGATAACACATAGCATTATGTAGGATTTTTTCATGGATATTTAAACTGACATATAAAGGAGGCACTACTCCTTCGTGGAATTTTCCTTCAATTTTTGGGCCAAACAAGAGAGTTGGTTGATCATCATTTAATTTAACAGAGTCACTGTTTTCTCCTAAGTTTAAATCGTTCAATATTTGACATTTATATACATCCTGGATGACCAACTTAGTGAGAGGGACAAATTTTTTTATTTTGGCAATTTAATTTTCCATATTGAAAGGAAATTGGTTCTTTGAAAGGTTTAATTCTGTTTTGTTGGTCACTGTTTTATTGGCAAAATCAGCTTGCTGATTTTCACTATATACATTGGTTGAAACTATTTTTTCAGGAGCATCAGTTGTAATGATAGTGCTGCTAGTTTCTTGAATTGGTTTATCAATGATTTGGGTGTTCTCACCCTTGCCTTTTCCAGAACCTTCAGTGGTTTTTTTTCTATTTTCAGTAGTCTCTTTAGCAGTCTTCTCAGGTCTTTTCTTAATAGTGATTTTAGAGGTTTTTGGTTTGGGAGTTTCTGGGTTATTTATTCTTCTGAGATCATATTGTGCTCAGACCTACATGATGGCATTCTCGAATCCTAACCTGTAATCTTCAGATTCTAACCCTTACTCATCACAGTGTGTATATGAGGTCTGGTTGTCTTCTATGAAAAAGGTAAGGTCTTCATTATTAACTCCCAACATGTTTATAAAAGTCCCCTCTGACTCTTTTGTCATTCCCTCCTCTTCATCAACATAATTTTCTTGAAATGGAGCTTTGACTTGTTGATCAAAATCTCTTTGTTTCATCTGAGGATGGTTTCTTCTAAAGTTCTGGTTCTGGTTTTGAGTCTGGTTCCTGTTTTGGACACTTGCTTGGACAACTAACCTTTCCATCATTTTTTCTAACCTATCCACGTTCTTGGCTAGATGGTCTAATTTTGAGTTAAATGTAGAAGGTGTAGTGTCCTCCCTATAAGTTACTTTCTTTTCAGCCCTCATCCTAGCTCTTTTTCAATCAGATTAGCCTCCACACTAAGAGCTCCTTTCTGCATGTCTTCTAAAGTTAGGGGGTCCCTTTCTCTAAGCTGGTAGGCC
The DNA here is from genome assembly GCA_034641835.2 of Pinus albicaulis. Lineage (NCBI taxonomy): Eukaryota > Viridiplantae > Streptophyta > Pinopsida > Pinales > Pinaceae > Pinus > Pinus albicaulis. Next base: position 52,738,858 of record CM076573.1, on the reverse strand, counting down.
ATTTCAGGATCAAATCCTTCAGGAAATTTGGCCAAGGCTGATCCTTGTGGAGGTTTCAAGTATGGGGGTAGTGCATTATACATACTATTGAATCTGATGCAGTAATTTTGAACATTCTCCCTAGGGATTCTCTTTAGGTTATTGTAATCTGAAAGTATTTGGAGTGGATTCTTCCTAATTTCACATTTGTTTATGAATGTTTGATGTAAGGCAAGGAGATCATTGATATTGTGAGAAGCTAAACTCTTAAACCATTTCTTGGCCTCTCCTCCTAAGCTTTGGCCAAAGATTCTCATCTTAACGGTCTCATCCTCTATCTCCATATAATCAAAGGCATAATTCATCTTTTCCACATGCTATTGAGCAGTAATGGATTCACTTCCAGTGAAATGGGGAATTTTAGACCGATATTCATTGGGTAAAGGAACCCGAGGTTGTGGTAACACTAGGGGATCATACCATGTTGCCATGATAATGTTTTGTGGGGGGGCAGGAGTGGCTTGGACAGCAGTTATGTGGATGGCAGAAACGCTTGGTCCAGCAACAAACTGTTTAAAAAATTTAGGGTGAGAGAGACCCAAGTTATGAATGAGATGGATATCAGGAGGTGTTGATGGAGGGGTTTCTCTGTTACCAATATGTTGACCACTCTGTGGTGGTGAACTTGAAGGCTCAAATTTTGTCTGATCTATACCATTAAAGGACTTAGTTCTTGGTAAATCACTTGGTAAATCTAAATCAAATTGAGTATCTGATAGAGCCGCAAGGGTTTCAGGTGCTGAGTTAGCTCTATGAATGGGTTTGGTAATAGTTGGATCCCTATATGTGAGAGATTTCCTAAGAATTTTTTATGGATTATCAACTATCTCAGGAGGATTTGGATCAGGGTAAGCTTTGGTATGGATTATTCTTGAAGCCAGTATGTTAAGTTTCAGATCCAAAAAGGAGAAAGCTAGCCGGATATGACAATCTTCAAGAGGAAAAATAGTCTTAAACAAAGAAACTTAATCCTCAGAGTTTCCTAATCCTGGGTGTGAAAAATGTTCTTATGGTAGTGTGGGCTTCCCCAGTAGATTTTTTGTGAAACCAGGAATAATCAGCAGGCCTACTGATCACCAGTGGAGTCTTTTGATATTTTAGGAGTTGTGGAGTCACCAGGTGGATGATTTCTAATGTTCAAGATGATTTACTGTCCACCACAGTGATTAAATACCAGAATAATTCTTGCAGGTTATCTGAGTTCTTAGGATGTCTTAAAAGAGCAGTCTACTCATAGTATGTCCCCAGCGGAGTCGCCATTATGTTGGGGTTCCTATGTTTTGGAAGTTTGGAAATACCAAAATATAAGACAACATCAAAACCACTTTGGGATCTCAAGATCTAGCCCTCCTGGATCCAGAGAGGTATCTCTCTATAAAGGTAAAGAATAATGTATCTTTAAAGGTCAATTTAAGGTATTAGGCTAGTTATAGGGCACAAGGGTTTTGTTTTGTTTGTTTGGTTGGGAATATTGACAGAAGGGTTTAGTTTAAGGTAAAGGAATGAGTAGAGAACGATTTTCGGCAATGGAGAGATAATTCAAAGAGAATACAAGTCCATTGGGCAATGGGGTCATAAAAGGGTTTACTTGCAATTCAAATATCCAAGGCTTCCAAAGGGCTAGTCGTCTGAAACAGAGGATCTCTTAAGATGATAGTATGGGATGAAACAATAAGGAAATGAATGGGAATGACAAGGAAAACCTTCCAAGGTGACCACTTCGGATTAAGTCAAGGGGCAGGGCATACCTTATACCTCTATGATCAAAACTCCTAATGAGGCTAACTCCAAAGACAACAATCCAGCAGTCATCCTCACTAATTTCAGAGAGTAGAAACACACTTAAATTCTAACACAGAGAGAAACCTAAGATCAGAGAAAGACTTTTAACCTTCTTCGCTTTCAATATTCAACTCAAAGGGATGTTTGAAAGGCTAACTGTTGGAAAATGAAACTAGGGGTTAGGGATAACTCTAAATATCCTTATTTCCTAATTCTTTCAGCTAAACCAAACAAGCACATCTAGGAACAAAGGATGAATTCATACATCAGTAAGCATGGTAAAACCAACTCTTTAACTGGTTAAATTATGTCGAATTTTTTCTAAGATACACGAATAGCAGAAAACATAAAAATAAGAAAGTGGAGGAAGCATTAGGGTACTTGTAGCAGTATATCCTAAGCTAAAATTACTGTTTCTTATCAAAGAAAATGAAACATGATGTAAAACAGAGGGAAAACAATAAAAAAGAAGCGACACATCACCACTGATTTGGATCAGGATCCAGTGAACATGCTTGTCATATTAGTAGAGAAAAACCAGTCACAGACATTCTTGTCCAATAGCTTGATATCATCCAGAAATCATCTCCCAGCCTATTTACAACTACTACTCACGGAACTCTAACTCAGTAAAATAGCTTATAAACAGTAATTTTTTAACCACCAACCAACCAACATTTTCAATGTATTTTTCATGGGTTATTATTGGGGAATCAGTGATAGTAGTGGTAGATAGGATTTAAATGATTCATTAAAACAGAGGGAGAAATATTTCGGATGCCCACTCTGCTTAATGGTTTTACATTGACTGTGTGTACCCTTTAGATGAATTAGGAGTCTTTGTCAGATTGATAATAACTTCTAGGGTGTGCTCATGAAGTACTTTCCTAGTTGGGATGTCTTGTTTATACTCTAAGACAAGTAAGGTGAAGATTTTGTCTTGCAGGTCTTCCATAATTTGTAACTAATGCACTGACAGTTCCAGGAATTTCTGTCAGAGTAATAACTGCTATGAGGCTCGATGAAGAATGGAGAGTGCTGTGGGAATTTGTCCTTCTTAGGAAAATAATGTTTCTGCTAATATTAAATCGCCAATATAGCTAATTTGTTGTTTTAATCACTATTTTGTATTCGATCTGTGCTTTAGACTTCATTGATCCTTCTTGATATCCTTTATGGTCTTTCAACTGCATCTTTGTCTGTAACTGTGCATTAGGCCCCTAATACAATGCGCTGATCCCTTTAATCCCTTTCTGAAACTCTTTAAACTTATGCTGACCTATGTTTGTGAATAAATAGGTGACAGGGCTTTGGAGGGTTTAAATTAGGGTCAATAACCCCGATCTTCAATAAAACATGCGTTTAAATTTTCTTAGTGATGTCTTACTCTGCGATCTTTGGCTCTGTGATAGTCTTTCTGCTCTATATGTCACCATGACTGTGACTATGGAGACAGTATGAATTCACCAACCTTTGAACCCTGCAAAACATGATAAAAACGTTATAAAAAACCTACAAGAGTGGGAATGACTGCTTCAGAGGCTCGTGAGGGTGGAGGAGCAGTGAGGAAAAATATGGATGCAACAGAAAAATGGGAGGAAAACCCTGGCAGAGCAGCTAACCAGGTTCGAAGGGGGTTTGAGTGCGATGAGGGATGTGGACCATTAGATCAGGACGATCTATGGTGGGGATCTCTCGATGGAGCGTTTTAGAGAATAGATGAATGGTAAACAAATGGGGTTGCGATATAATATGAGTTGTTCGATCTCAGAGATCAACGACTGGGATTAAAAGTGAAGGCAACGTTGCGGAGGGCAGCGATATGGAGGAAAACCGGGAATGGTTTTTGCGCAAAAAAATGAGGGGAGGTGGTTTCGGGTGAATGGAATGTGATTCCATTCATCAATTGACACATGGATTTCCAAAACCATTTTTATCGCACTGAAGTAGTGCACTGTGGGAAGGGGAAAAAAATTGTGCAAAATTGCACGTCGGTCGTCTGATCTTAAGGATGAAAATCAACGGCTCCTGATGAGCACGATAGGCAGAGAGATGGGGGGTTGAATGTTAGGCGAGGTACATGGTGACGTACGATGTTTGTTGTGTAGTGGAAAGAGTATGTAGTGGGGTGGAATATTAAATAAAAATTTAGTTTCATCGGGTTAAATCCCGATCGTAGGATCCCAAGAATGAACGGCTGAGATCTAAAGATGAGGCGGAGAATTTGAAAGGTGAAAAGGGATGGGAGGCGGAAAGGCAGAGGAAGGGAGGCCCGATGTCCGTTGATCCTTGCAAATCAATGGTCCAGATCTATTTAAAGCCATACCGTCAGGACATAGTAAACTAAATAGAAGATAAGGTTTTAATGGGGGATTTTGGCCCTTTAGCACCCGATTGCGGGGCTAAGGATATATGAGGAAAAGGGATAAAAGCTATAAGCCCTCGGGGGCTTAATGCCTTTCTAGTGAAAAATACTGATTTTAAGGCCAAAATAGGGATTTTTAAGGCTAAGTAAGGGTTCCGATAGGTAAAGGACAGATTTTTAAACCAAATAAAGAGAAATATAAGGTTTAAAAGAGTTTTAGGATGATTTAGAGGTTAAAATGAAGGTTTATAGAGGAATTTTTTTCAAGGTAATAAGGGTGAAAAATGGAATTCTTTGTGAGTGAGAAGAGAAGTGAAATGGTGGAAAATGGAGCCTCATGAACAGTTTTTTCCTTGGTAAACAGTAGGGTTCATCAATGGAAACAGCAGTGAAGATTCTCCAAAGGATAGAAGACACATGAAGGCTTCAAGAATGATATATTTTCAAGGGAATTAATCACTTGAAGGCTTGATGAAAAATTTAGCCACGTGTTTGCTTTAACAAATTATTATAGGTGGCTAACACCAGTCAGGAAATACATTTCCTGGACCGTCAACGCGAACCACTGCCCCTGCATGATAAAGACCTCATGGTTCGAGTCCCAATAGCTGACAATATGGTACAATAAAGGCTCTCCAGCTCTCATCAAAGGGTTCTCCACAAAATTTAGAACCCTAAACATGACCAATTCACTGCGGACACCCTGATCCTCCTGGATCTCTGGCTGTAATGTGCTCAGGTCTCTCTCTCTCTAGTTGATCTGTAATTCTGCCATATCTGCACAAAGCCATCATATTTTTTAGTGTACAGATAGGAAAGACTATATCCAAACACAAAAACCCAGTTCTCAGCCAAAAAATAGCATAGAAAAACTCCCTGTCAAGTCGCACTTTTCAGGCCCAACCCTGGGACAGGTTGCAGTTTTCTGCCAAAAAACTGCTACCCAGGTCATATTTTTTGCCCCAAAAAGTGCAACCCAGCCCTGAAGAGGAGAAGGGGTCTGTTACTGAGCTCTAGGGACCTAAACTAACCTTTCATTGCATTGAAATGAAAGAGTAGGGTTAGGTCTCTTACCTGCAACTGACGGATCTCGATTCCAACGATTAATTTGTCCACTATGATCGCCACAAGATTTAGGGCCTTCTCTCCTCTCTACATTCACCACAACTCCACATGCAAATGAGTGAATTTGGAGGGAAAATGCCTTATCAAAAGAAAATTTTGAATTTTTCTTTCGCCTGTTGTGGCCAAACCATATCTCAGTTTGACAAATTGTTTGCAACATTGGAAAGCTCTCACTGAGCCCTCAAATGGGTATCTGTTAGTTTTTTGTGATTCGGTACTTCACCAAGACACATTTTTTCCCCAAAGCATCACCTCAGTACTCCCCAAAATAGATTTTCTTCACTTTCCACTCTTGTACTTGGGGAACCACTTTGCCTTCATACTTATCCATGCTCGTGTCAATTTTCGTCATGAGTAACCATCATGTAGTTATGTTTTTATGGTCCCCATTGGACCTTTTCTATGTGGCAGCATCATCGAGTCTCCCTTGTTTAGAGCATCCGATTTGAGTCATCATCACATCCATGGAGTCTATCCCGAGTCCCTTTGTATCTTACTATAGTCCTCCATCCTTCATTTTTTGGTTCCTCTCTCGTGTCACACATTATGGCCTTCAGTTCCACTGTCCCCTATCCCTCATGATATTATGTCAGTCGCTGCCAGGTCATCCATGCCCTTTATGCTCTAACAAGGTAATTCGTTTGTCTGTTACTTAGTATCCCCCATTTCATCATCATCCTTGGTGTCAGTCTCTCAGTCGCTCTATTATTTTCTCTCGTGCCTTAGTTGAGGATCCCTTATTGCCTCACCTATGGTGGAACTCCTTCTGTCGACATCAGATCATTCATTCCAAAAGACAGGTCTAGAGGGTAGTGTACCTTGGTTCCAAGTTTCACTCGTGTTCGGTGTCTTTGATTAGGCAAAGGGACTCCTTACAGCCTTTTGACTTGATTGCTTCTCATCTCTAGCTCCTTTAAGCATGATCGAGATCCATATACTTGATGGTTCAATGATGCAGAAGATGATACCGGTGATTCTCGGGTATGTGTGAGATGCTTCAGCCCTCATGAGGGGGTGGCCCTATAGGTAGCCCCCCACATGCCTGGATGACCTCTTTATTAAAGCCTTTGATGCAACTCCATATATTTGATGATGTTGTCCTTAGTCACTTGCAACACCTTTTTGTTTGCATTTATCAGTCAGATTTTCCGAGCACTTTCCTGCTTACAGGGGCATTTGGGTTGTATTTGTATCTCATGTACTCAGATATTATTTTACAAGTCCTGGCTGTTATCCCAGGCACAGTATGTATGTGGGATTCATTATCATGTTTTTACGTGGCTCATGTTTACGCCAACATGTACTATATTGTTTAGTCCCTTGATTACTGGACGCATTATTATTTGTACTTTGTCTCGACAGGCATAGGTATGCCTCCCCTGCCTCTTATAGCACAGGTACTCACTCATAAAACAGACTTGTCGCACCTGTAAGTCTCGCCTCCTTAGGTCTAGTCCTTTAGTGCTTCAGTCTACCTTATATTTCTCTCTCTTTGACTTCCCCTTCGGTGTCTAGTGATTGAGTTCTTACAACGTACTTCGGTCATATGATCAGCTCCTAATGTTCACATGTTGGAGGCAATCTGTTACACCATTTTTTGGTCATCTAACCTCTTACTATTTGATGGACCAAAGTACACCATGTAAGACCAATTTTACCCTATGTAAAATTGTTGTCACTATGAAAAATAACTTAGTAGTCCATATTTATTAAGCTATTTATGGTCTAAACAGGAAACCCCATGAGGAAATATTGAATAAATCCATATTTTTTTGATTTTCCTCAAGGAATAATTAGTTAAACAATAGTTTAATTTATATTCCTGGTCATATTTAACCCAAAACAGGAAAATTAATTAGATAAATCATTGTTTATCTTATTATTTTCTAGGAATAATTATTTAAACCTTATTTAAATAATATTCCTTGTTCAATTTGACTAAATCATCCATAAATAATTAAATAAATCATTATTTATTTGATTATTACTCAACCACATCCTTAAAATAATAAATAAATCATTTATTTATTTTTATTTACAAATAAAGGGATTTGACCTGTTATCACTATAAAAATTTTCCAAACATGGATAGTTTGCTTTGTTCCTAGTCATGGTTTTAGATGGGTGTGAAGTCATTTTAAGTTTTTAGGGGTTAAGTGATAGGGTTAGAGTCTCATTTTCATTTACAAAATAAAGTTCAACAACCTTATTTCATACCTTCAGTGTCTCATACCATATTTAGAAAGTCAAGTTTTTAACCATTTGAAATTTTTTTGAAATTAGCCACAAAACCACATTTTTATAGCACAGATAGTGTAAAAAACCTATTTCACACTACAAAAATGCTGCTATTTTCATAGCGCACTATGAGGCAAAAACCTTGTTTTTCTATTTTTAGTAGTCAACTTCTAGAGGGGTTCCTGAGCAACTGAAAACTAATTTTTGAAAATTTAGAGAGGTTTTTCTTCCTCACATAATAAAATACAAAAAAATCTTTCAGTTTCTTCAAATTAATTATGAGGTGGGAGAAATGGATGACTCAAATTGCGCTACGAAACTACTGAAAGCCATTGAGAGAAAAACTTTTTTTTCTGGTTTTAGCAGTCTTTTTCAAGATCCGTTTCTGGCCACATGAAAACATATTTTGGAATTATGAAGGAGGTTTCTCTTCATAAATTCTCTAGATACAATAACCTATCTCACTTGTTTCACAAGTGTTGCCAGTTAGGAGATACAAGGCTTTACTTGAAGCCATATTTTCAGAAATCGGAATTTTCCAGTTTTACACATGTTGTTCAAAGATATTTTCTGGGTAGTAGGAGAGGTATTGCAAAACACCAAGAGAGGTTTTTGTTCAAGACAACATGGTTTCCAAAAGCCTCCTTCAATTTCTCAAAATAATTTTTTTATGAGGAGATAAAATCTTTGTCTCAACACCTATTTTTCAGGTAAAAACATTGAGGTAAAATGACCAATTCATAAATGGAAAATGAGGATTAAAATTTGTGAAGGTTATGATTTTGGTTCATATAGCTAAGAGGCCAGATTTGTGAGAATGATGAATTTTTAATTAAGGGATATTAATAGGAAGCTAAAGAGGTATATTGAAGACCTGGAAATTAAATTGACAAAGTCTGAAAGTAAGCTACAACAGAGATAAAACAGAGCAACACGTAACAAATATTTAAAACAATTTTGTTATTGAGAAGGGAATTACTTTTTGAAGAAATTTCAAAACAAAATTGTTTTGTTTGTTAAAGTCTATGGACATCATTGAAGAAATTAAAATATCTTAAAGACTCAGAATTTTGAAAAAACTGCGTAAAAAGGGCATACACAGCAGTTTCGTAGCGCGCTACGAAACTGTTGTAGGTGAGTTTTTGGGCATTTTCATATATATTTTGGGAGTAAAAACAGTTGGATTTCAAATTTTGTTATTGCTGGTGAATGGAAAAGAGTCACAAATGAAATCTTAGGTTTTAAGGCAGAAGAAAGAGGTTGTTAAATATATGTTTTTCAATGATATAGATTTTGCGCTACAAAAACAGCTGTTATTTTCGTAGCACAGCCACATCACATCTTTTTATACTTTTTCAAAGGTTTAATTTTTTATAGGTGGAAGGGTAAGGTTACAAGGATATTATAGCAGATGTTACCTATCTGAAACAGTCAATATTACCATAAAAAATGTTCGAAGATCATCAATGAAGATAAAGGCTTAATCCCTAGTTTTTAGGGCAGTTAGGTCATGGAACAGTAGGGTTCATAACAAGGCCGGAGGCATCACCAAATTAGACCTCATGAGGTTGTCACTGTCAAAGGAAGCATTAAAGGTTTAGATAAGGTTGTTTTAGACATGATAAGGAGTGTCACTACTATTTGTATTAGGAATCCTAAAGAGACAGTTAGCTGTCAGTTGTAATTAAGAGTATGTTCTAGGAGTAGAATAGGTATCAATAATATAAATTTGAATTCTCTTGATGATGGATCATAGAATCCAATATTGTAAAAGCTATATATGAAGCAAGAGGTCGAAATAGCAAGGGGTTGAAGACTTTTGGGCCCAGGTGTTGCTTTATGCTATGAACTATAATCAGTAATGTAGAGAGGTTTTCCTGAACATATCTGAGTTCTCATGGGGTTAATGTTTTCTTGATTTATATGTTACTTTGAATCATTTGTAGTAGATATTATTGCTATTACTCAAAATTCATAATATTATGCTTTGACTTCCTTTAGTAATGGGATGGTTGTGTTTTTTCTGTATCTTGTGAGTAAACTACCTTTGAAACACTAGTAGTAAATTTCATTGCTATTACTCAGAATTCACAACCATGTGCTCTGATTTTCTTTAGTAATGGAATTTTTTTGTTTAGCAGTAGATCTCATTGCTATCACTCAGAATTCACAACCATGTGCTCTAAATTCCTTTTGAAATGAGATGAATTTTTTTTTTTTCTGCATTTTGTGAGTAAACCATCTTTGAACCACTAACAGTAAGTTTCATTGCTATTACTCAGAATTCATAACCCTATGCTCTAACTTCCTTTAGTAATGTAATTACTGTGTTGACCTATTTTCTTGAGTGAATTATCTTTATTTGAAAACCCCATTTGCCTTAGCTTCCGTGTCTAGAAACCTTGCCATTTAATCTACTGACTTGTTGACTCCATAGCCCAATGGTAGCAAGCCTCCATCTTTCAACCTATAAACATACAAAATCACAAACCACAGAGTTAGCCATATATCTATAACTTATATTATTAACCCTTGAGAGAGCCCTCTCAGGCTGAGGAGGCTAAGCCTCAGCTAAAATATTGGTTTGAAATAATTACACTAAGGTAGTCTAATCAGCAGCCTATCAGGGTCCAATTTTTGTGATAACATTTTGGTGCATGTACCGGGAGTCTGAAGATATACATCTCCCTAAAATTATGAAGCTAAACTATTGAAGGTAGAAGGAGTTGAGAATATGTTCAAGGTTGCAGAACTACCTTGGAGAATCCATTGTTGAAGAATTCGAAATTCATAGATTCATGGTGATTCCACTGGAGTTATGAAGAACTCAGATGTTGTCATTCTTATTTCAAGGTATGCATGCATAAATTTTTTAGCAATTCGTGGTTTCCCAAATCATTTTCCCAAGGATACATATTTTTTAAGGAATGGTCCAAAATTCAATGGAGAAGATTTGAGTTTAACTCTGAAGCATATATCAGATTTCTGTGATTTTACCGAGCATCTTAGAGTCAAACATGAAGATGTTTGCATTATGTTGTTCTATGATTCATTTCAAGGGAAAGTAAACAGTGGATTGAAAGTTTTCCTGTCAAATCTATTAAGTCATTTGTAGACTTTTGGCTTATGGTTTTGGAGGAATGGATAGATAGAACAGAGTTGGTGGCAAACTCTCCTTCAATTCAAGGTTTCAAACAATGGAATGATGACCATATTAATGAAGAAATAGATGAAAAATTTTCTTTGTCCTTGTCTTCTTATCTAAAATCATTTGAATGCAAGACAGAAGATAAGATGAAATTTTTGGATAAAGTTGCTAAGAACATTGAGAAAGACATTGAAGGCTTACAAGGTCAAATTCAATCACATAGTCTTCATGATCATGACCATTCTTTTCAAAAGATTTTTATGGAAGAACACAAAGAGAGAGTGTTTGTATCTTTCTCCTTTGAGATTGAGGAAGAATGCACTATTTTTGAAAATAAATTTGAAAATTAGTTTGAGAGCACACAACTAATGTCTTATCTAGTTGATCAAAGTATGTATGTGTGGTCCAAAGTTGCAGAATGTCATGAGAAGCTTCAAACAGATTATGTCTTCTATGGTTCTATAACTAACTGCATGGAAAAGATTTACTGACACATTTCCAGTTATATTTTCATCTTGAAGATTAGCTACATCTCATGTTGCCTCGGTTATTTTAGTATCATGTTTGTTTTTTCTTCAAGCATAGCCAAGAGATTCAAGTGTCAGATCATATCAATGACTGGCTTCATTGGAAGTTTCATGTTCCTTGAGCTACAAATGGAGATTGCAGCTGATAGTGTAGGAAGGAGTGTGTGAATAAGCTCAAAGTTGACTGAGCATCTTTTCAGTAGGTACAGATTTATTTCTTATGCAATGATCATCAAGCTTGAGCTTGAGGTGAAGGCCATTAAAGTTTGAGGAGAAGCTTGGAAAATTTTTAGAGTTTTATTCTAAAGGATGGATAACATCATTGGAGCTACTGGTTCTTAGTGTACCACAGGGGAACACTATCCCAAGTAGAGCCACTATTATCACTATAAAAATTTTCCAAACTTGGACAATTTTCTTTGTTCCTAGTCATCGTTTTAGAGAGGTTTTAAGTCGTTTTAAGTTTTTAGGGGTTAAGTGATAGGGTTAGAGTCTCATTTTGATTTACAAAATAAAGTCCAACAACCTTATTTCATACCTTGAGTGTCTCATACCATGTTTAGAAAGTCAATTTTTTAACCATTTGAATTTTTTTTGGAATTAGCCACGAAACCATGCTTTCGTAGCGTAGAAAATGTAAGAAACCTATTTCACACTACGAAAATGCTACTATTTTCATAGCGCACTATGAGGCAAAGACCCTGTTTTTTGTTTTTAGTAGTCAAATTCCAGAGGGGTTCGTGAGCAATTGAAAACTCATTTTTGAAAATTGAAAGAGGTTTTTCTTCTTAACATACTGAACTAAAAAAAAATCTTTCATTTTCTTCAAATTAATTATGAGGTGGGAGAAATGGATGACTCAACTTGCTCTACGAAACTACTGAAAGTCATTGAGAGAAAACTCTTTGTTTTTTTTGTTTTAGAAGTCTTTTTCAAGATCAGTTTCTGGCCACATGAAAATGTATTTTGGAATTATGAAGGAGGTTTATCTTCATAAACTCTCCATATAGAATAACCTATCTCGCATTTTTCACAGGTGTTACCAGTTGGGAGATAAAAGAATTTCTTTGAAGCCGTATTTTCAGAAATCAGATTTTTCCAGTTTTACACATGTTGTTCAAAGACAGTTTCTGGGCAGTAGGAGAGGTATTGCAAGAAACCAAGAGAGGTTTATGTTCAAGACAACGTGGTTTCCAAAAGCCTCAATTTTCTCAAAATAAATTTTGGATGAGGAGATAAAAGCTCTATCTCAACACCTATTTTTCAGGTAAAAACATTGAGGTAAAATGACCAATTCATAAATGGAAAATGAGGATTAAATTTTGTGAACGTTATGATTTTGGTTCATATAGCTAAGAGGCTAGATTTGTGAGAATGATGAATGTTAAATTAAGGGCTACTAATAGGAAGCTAAAGAGGCAGATTGAAAACCTGGAAATTAAATTGACAAAGTCTGAAAGTAAGCTACAACAGAGATAAAATAGAGCAACAAGTAACAAATCTTTAAACAATTTTGTTATTGAGAAGGGACATAATTTTTGAAGTCATTTCAAAACCGATTTTTTTTTTTTTTAAAGTCTATGGATATCATTGAAGAAATGAAAATATCTTTAAAAATCAGAATTTTGAAAAAACTGTGTAAAAAAGGCATACACAGCAGTTTCGTAGCGCACTACGAAACTACTATAGGTGAGTTTTTGGGCATTTTCATATATATTTTGGGAGTAAAAAAAGTTGGTTTTCAAATTTTTTTGCTGCTGGTGGATGGAAAAGAGTCTCAAATGAAGTCTCATCTTTTAAAGCGGAAGAAAGAGGCTACTAAATAGTTGTTTTTCAATGATATAGATTCTGCGCTACGAAAACAGCTATTATTTTCGTAGCGCATCCATATCACATCTTTTAATACTTTGTAAAAGGTTTAATTCTGTACAGGTGGAAGGGTAAGGTTACAAGGAGATGATAGCACATCCTGCCTATCTGAAATAGTCAATATTTGTAGCAAAATGGTTCGAAGATCATCAATGAAGATAAAGGCTTAATTGCAGAAAACATATTCCCTGGTTTTTAGGGCAGTTAGGTCATGGAACAACAGGGTTCATAAAAAGGCTAGAGGCATCACCAAATTCTACCTCATGAGGTTGTAGCTATCAAAGGAAGAATTAAAGGTTTAGATAAGGTTGCTTTAGACATGATAAGGAGTTTCACTCCTATTTGTATTGGGACTCCTAAAGAGACAGTTAGCTGTCAGTTGTAATTAAGAGTATGTTTTAGGAGTAGAATAGGTGTCAATAATAGAAATTTGAATTCTCTTGATGATGGATCATAGAATCCAACATTTTAAAAGCTATATATGAAGCAAGAGGTGGAATTAGCAATGGGTTAAAGACTTTTTGGCCCATATGCTACTTTATGCTATGAACTATAATCAGTAATGCAGAGAGGTTTTCCTGAACAGATCTGAGTTCTCATGGGGTTAATGTTTTCTTGATTTATATGCTACTTTGAATCATTTGCAGTAGATCTTATTGCTATTACTCAGAATTCATAATCTTATTCTTTGACTTCCTTTAGTAATGGGTTGGTTGTGTTTTTTCTGTATCTTGTGAATAAACTACCTTTGAAACACTAGTAGTAAATTTCATTGCTATTACTTAGAATTCACAACCATGTGCTCTGACTTCCTTAGTAATGGAATTGTTGTGTTTAGCCGTAGATCTCATTGCTATTACTTAGAATTCACAACCATGTGCTTTGACTTCCTTTAGAAATCAGATGACTATGCTTTTTTTTGCATTTTTTGAGTAAAATATCTTTGAACCACTAACAGTAAGTTTCATTGCTATTACTCAGAATTCATAACCCTATGCTCTGAATTCCTTTAGTAATGGAATTACTATGTTGACATATTTTCTTGAGTGAATTATCTTTGTTTGAAAACCCCATTTGCCTCAACTTCCATGTCTAGAAACCTTGCCACTGAATCTACTAACTTATTGACTCTATAGCCCGATGGTAGCAAGCCTTCATCTTTCAACCTATAAACATACAAAATCACAAACAACAGAGTTATCCATCTATCTATAACTTATATCATTAACCCTTGAGAGAGCCATCTCAGGCTGAGGAGGCTAAGCCTCAGCTAAAATATTGGTTTGAAATAGTTACACTGAGGTAGTCTGATCAACAACCTATCAGGGTCCTATTTTGGTGATAACATGACCCAAGTCAAATTATTTTTCCCTCCAACAAAAATAATAAAATATTCCACAAAATTTGGATCTAGATTTTCTTAATAATATTTTAATTATGCACAAATATCTAGACTAACTCAAAATTTTGTTATAAATAGACGGGTTTTTCCATTCATTCACTACCTTTTGTTGCCTAAAGATCACTCTAGATCTATACATTTGGTCTGACTTTGATCCACCGTCATTGTCATATTTTTCTATATTTTTCTTGTGAGCTCCCTTTGAGTTCCATTTTTGTCTAGGTTTTCTAGACCATCAAGAGAGAGGAATTTTAGATTTTAAGTGCTGAGGACTTACAAGAACCCATCCCATTGAGGAGAACTGGTAACATCCTTCTATTTTTTCCTCCCAGGTGCCCTTAATATAAAATTCATTCAACATATTCTTATCTTTTCTATTGGATGCATGGAGAAACTCTTGTTTTTATTTACTTCTTAATGTCTTTTGATGCATAGATCTAGATTTTTGCAGCATTATCTTGGTCACCTAATTGCAGATTTGAATATATTGGAAGCCATATTTGTTGTTAGGGTTGTTTTTTATGCATAGCTAAAGTGGTATTTTTTCGTATTCTTGCGATTAAGATTCATATTAACACCTGTATCATCGCGATAAGCCCCGAAACCCTATGACGCCCTCTGCAACATTTCTTGAAGGCCCGTAAGGTCATAACCACGCACAGAAGACCAGAAGCCTCCATATATGAACTCTGTCCACAACGCATGTTTTTTATTTACAAATTGTTTTTAGTTTTTCAGGTGGAAAATATATAAGAAAACACAGTAAATAAATCTGTGTTTCTAAGGTCCAATAATTGTTTAAAACAACTTTTCTGGGTGACGATCCAGAATGCCTAATTCAAAAGGACTAGGAGCGCAAGATTACTTTGAAGATAGTGATGGATCATAACCATTGATGATCATTCAAATAGTCTAAGGACAACAAGGTTTCATCAAAAGACATGGTTAGAATACCAAGTTAAAGGAAAATCACAGAAATATCAAAGTTAAAACAGTCAAACAACAGAGATAAAGAAAGAAAAGATTGTGACAGTAAAGGCAGTAAAAGAGAAAATAGTTAGAAGATACAAATGAAGACATATTTAATACTAAAGGACAAAGCAAATTTTAAATACTAATAATATCTTAAAGACAAATCAACAAAGAAATACATATCCGAATGACAAAGGCGAAATCAACCTTTACTTCTTATAAACCTCATTTGGCCACTTACAACCTAATTTTTCTAAAGACGAATACCTTAGTTAATGTTTTCAGTTAGAGATATTTTTAGCAGCTCAACAGTTATTGTAAAAGTTAATGATAAAGCCAAATAGTCAAAAATATCTAAAATTTAGCTCAGTAGTTAAGTCAAAAGTTATTATTATAGCTATTTAGTCAATGATATTTTGCCTTGGGCCTTGCATGGTCTCAAAGGTCAAGATTAAATTTACTCGGTAATAACTGTAGTCTGAAACCCTAAAATAGGATCACCTCCTCATATGCAGATAAATACTGCATGTATTGTTCATTATTCTTATTGGTTGGTTGTTGGTTGATTAGTTGGTTGATTGCTAGGCTGGATTTTGATCAGACTCTGAGTTGCAAAGATTGTTGCACTAGAGAATTGTAACTATTTTTGACATCAGTAATACAAGCACATTCAAAGGATTCTTGAGCTATGTTAATTGTGATGTAATCCATATTTTTCATTGTTTCTCCTTAGTTTACCATATTGTTCATCAATTTATCTGATAATAGAACAAAATTTTTAGATTGAGATATGTTGTTTAGGCACCTTAATTTTGTCTGTTTCTATTATCTTTATGTTTTCTTCTACAAGGTCTTATTAGAAAATTCAGGGGTGTCCTACTCTATAGTTCCACCTAGCTTGTTGCCTTGAAGTTTACTTATTAGATTTTAGCCAAAGAATTCAAGGTTTTCCCTACTCTTTAGTTTTTCTTAAACTGTTATTTTAAAGGCCTTCTTTGAAGTTTGATTAAAGAATTCAGGGGTGTCCTGCTCTTTAATTTTACTGAACTATTATCTTGAATTTTTTCTTTGTCTGAAAGTAATAGCTAAATAATTCAGGGGTGCCTTTCTTTTTAGGATTGCTAGATTGTTGTCTTAAGGTTTTCTTAGTAAAGAATAATTAAATAATTCAGGGGTGTCTGGCTCTTTATTTCCTCTTAAACAGTTATCTCAAAAGGATTTTCTTGTTGAAGTATAGTTAAAGGATTCTTAATTGCCCTTTAGTTTTACTGAATTCACAACTTCCTGTCATTTCATATTTCATCTAAAATAAAAATATCGACTTGATATAGTTGGATTTCCCTATGAAAAACCTTGTAGAGTTGATGTACAATTAAAACCTTTTATGAATCCATATCCCAATGGATTAATACTTTTCACTATCTATCTATTCAATTGAAACAATCAATCAATCAAAACAAAAAAAGAGTCCCAGAACTTCATAACTAGCTTAAAATTAGAAAGCATAAGCATAAATATAAATCATTTTCATCATAAGCATAGGGAGAGCCCTCTCTGAGCCGAGGAAGGCTAGGTACTTGGAATCCAAAGTGGTCTGATGTGGTTCTCTGCAGATTTTTTTTTGCTAATCTTGAAAATCATGGACCACCAACATAGTGGCGACCATACTGGGGAGCTGAGTTATTAAAACAACTTGAAATTTCCTCAAGAACTCAAAAAACCCCATTCAAATTTAGATGAATCAAGTTTTAGCCAAGACTGGTATCTGATTGTTGATGGTGGACAACAGCCAGCCTATAGAGAGTTAAAAATCATCCGCCTGGTGACTCCACTAATTTTTAGTAGGCCTACTGACTCCATTATTTTTCTACAGACTTCACTGGGAAATTATTGAGAAACCCTGATATTATCAAAATTGAAATAGAACCCAGTCAAAATACTTTGTGAATTAAGTATTTTCTTTTCAGATTGGTTTGTTTTCAAAACTGTTATAAAAATTGCAACCTCTATGAACCTTGGGTCCAAGCTATGGCTTCTAGAAGGATCTATACCAGATCCCATCCTGAGCCAAACCCTCCTGCAATACTTGACAATCCAAAGCACATCCTAAGGAAATATCCTAGATCTAAAAACCCAACTCTTAGCAGACTTATTCACAAGGCAAGTTCTTTACCTTAAAACCTTAAAGACTTGCAAGGTACCCTATTTGGCTCACTCGTGGAACAAATATTGTCCAAGAATATATCTAAGAATTGGATAACCTAGATAATTTTAGACCCGTCCATCCTAAAATAAAATTTTGTTGTACTAAATTAAACCCCCATTCATACACCCATTGTTAACCTTCCTCCATTTAACTCTCCACGTCCTCTTATAAACCCTCAACTTCTTAACCCTCCTTTGTTTCCCCAACTACCAGCCATGGAAACATGGTATGCCCCATTAGTCATACCATTTCCTTTAGTAGTTCTACCACAGTACTATCAGTCCAATATTCCCTTATATGATGCAAGTGGTTCCACAACTGCTAAACAACATGTGGATAGAGTGAATGATTATTTTGACAGACAAGAAATAGATGATGAAACTGTTAAACTAAGAATGTTTTCTCAAAGCTTAACGGGATAAGAAAGAAAATTATTTAAAGGCCTAACCCCTAATAGTATATATGACCTCCCTACTTTTCATCAGTTTTTCTTAAATAAATGGGAAGTCAAGAAGAACCCTCTCCAAATCTTATCAGAGTATGAAAACATAAACAGAAACATTGGAGAGGGTGTCCAAGAGTACTGCACTAGGTTCAATAGTGTATATAATACCCTCCCTACCCACATGAAACCTCCACAAGGTCTAGAACTAATGAAATTTCCAGATGGATTTGACCCAGAAATGTCTTATCAACTAAGAGAAAGAGACTTTCTTACATTAGAAGACATGCTGAGGGTTTAGTAAGTGTGGAGGAAAATCTGATTGCCAAAAGGGCAAGAATGAGAAATCAAAAAAGAGTCACATATAGGGAAGAGGTTGTAGCCTCCAAATCAAAAATTGATAACCTTGTTAGAACTATGGAAAGGATGATGGAGTGAATAAGCATGAATGAGAGAGCTTACCCCGGAGAAAATCAAACAAATTCTCAAAATAAAAACCAAAACCAAAACCAAAACTCTAGAAGAAACACCCCTCAAATAATACAGGGAGGACCTAACCAGCAAATCAGGCCTCCTTTTCAAGAAAACTATGTTGATGAGGATGAGGCGATGATTGAAGAACCAGAACAAAGTCAAATCAATATAATGGGAGTTAATAATGAGGATATTTTTTTCCTCACTGAGGAAGAACAAGACATGTTTTCCCCAACTCAGTTTGAATAAGAATGCCTAGAATCTGAAGATTATAAACAAGGATTCAAAAATTACATCATGGAAGTACATAGGAAGTATGAAATCATAAGCAAGAAAACCCAAGACACTCCCAAGAGAAACAACCCAGAAATTTATGCTAGGAAGACCCATCCCAAAAAGACAGCAGAAACTTCAAACACAATGCTTAAAAGTTCTGATAAAAATAAAAACAAAAACAGTCCAAAAAGTAGCACTAGTAAGCCAAATATCAGCCCTAACAAAACTGATCTAACCGATATTTAGAGTTCAAAATAGAAAGTTGAAATTTCTCTAAAAATAGTGTCTGATAAAAATGATTTAAATTTTCCAAAAACATAGAGACCCTCTAGTATTGAGAGTGAAATTGCCAAGATTAAAATTTCCATACCTCTTACTAAGTTAGTTCGCCAAGATGTATATAGATCCCAAGTTTTTAAAGCTTTAAACATAGGAGAAAATGTTGATTCTGTATATTTAAATGAGGAAAAACCTGAGCTTTTGTTTGGACTAGAAGTAGAAGGTAAATTCCAAGAGGGAGGTGTACCTCAATTTTATGTCAGTTTGAACATTCATGATAAAATTCTTCAGAACGCCATGTTAGATTTAGGAGCTTCACATAGCCTCATGCCAAAGGTAGTTATGGAAATATTGGGCCTTGAAATAACTAGACCATACAAATACTTATACTCTTTTGACTACAATAGAGTAAAGTGTCTAGGTCTAATCAAATATCTCTGTGTTAATTTAGCACAAATACCGGCCAAAAGCCTAGTAATGGATATTGTAGTGGCTGGCATTCCCCCTAAATATCACCTGCTCCTTTCATGATCATGGGGAGTCAAAATTCAAGGCACCCTCCAAATGGATATGACCTATGGTACCATACCAGTCTTTAGTCAACTAAGAAGATTATATACGAAGAATCATATAAAATACATGGTCATCAGTCAAGGAAAGCCTGATATATCCCCTCTTTATTCTATCCACACAGACCTTGATTCATTTATCCTTTACAATGATGAAAACATTAATGAAAAAGTAGCAGTTGATAAAAAAATAGTGGAAGAAGAAGAAGAAAAAAAGGAGTAACAATCAGAACAGTTAGACCAAGTAAACAAGGAACAACATAATGGTAAACCTGAAATTGAACCTCTATGGAGTATGAGCTTTGATGGTTCTTATTGAAAAACTGGTTCAGGAGCAGGGTTTGGGTCCAAAACATTGAGAAAAACCACATATAAGGTCATTCATACAAACTGAACTTCCAATGTAGAAACAATATAGAAAAATATGAGGCACACCTTCTAGGGCTACAATTACTCAAGAAATTAGGAGCCAAAAGGATCTCTGTCCCCGGGTATTCTGAGCTAGCCATTAGGTAGCTTAAGTGAGAATATTCAACTAAAAATCGTAGATTTAGAGCATTTATGAATGATGCCCTTGACCTCCTAAAAAAATTCAAAGAATATGATCTTTCGTTCATCCCAAGAAATCAAAATATCGTTGCTAATGGACTAGCATTTGTAGCCAGTACCTGTCAAAAACCTACCATAATAAGCAGTACACAGTACAAGTAAAATACAGACCAACAGTCCTTCATAATATAAAATATTGACAAGCTTTTGAAGGTGAAAAACAGATTGAAGATTTCCCATAGTCTAGAAATGAGTTTGAAATGCCAAATTTAGACTGAGATCATGAAGAGGACTACTCTGCCAAGGAAAAAACGTACAGAAAAGAGCCCCCTGATGATGCTGATATAAATCTGTTAGAAGAAGAAAACCAACATGGGACAGAACTGTGTATAGATCCAAAAAAATAAGACCTTGAAGTGTTGCAGTTTAGAGATAATACCTTGCCAAAAGGACTTGTTCCTCTTCAGGAACTTTTTGATTTTAATGATGTTGCTAAGAAGCCAAAGATAGAATCCACTGGGACAAATGTATAAGAGTGCAATATAGGTAGTGAGATAAAACCCAAAATGATAAAATTGTCAAAAACACTACCAACACATATAAAGCATAAATATATTGAGTTGTTCAAATAATTTAGTGATGTTTTTGCTTGGAGCTATGAAGACTTGAAGTCATATGATACAGTTATCATCCAGCACAAGATTCCTCTCAAAGAAAACTAGAAGCCCTTTAAACAGAAATTAAACAGAATAAATCCTGTCCAACTTCCACTGGTTGAGAAAGAAATAAAGAAAATGCATGATGTTGGAGTAATATTCCCTCTCAGATACTCAGAATGGGTTTCAAATCTTGTATTAGTGAGGAAAAAGGCAAGAGAGATTAGGCTCTTCATAGACTTCAGAAATTTAAACAAAGCATCCCTGAAGGAAAACTATCCTTTACCAAAAATGGATCACATATTACAAAGGGTAGTAGGTTCCAAACAGATATCTCTGCTTGATGGTTTTTCAGGCTACAATCAGGTCTTGGTACATCTAGATGATCAACACAAGACAAATTTCACCACACCTTGGGGAACCTTCATGTATGTTAAAATTCATTTTGGGTTAATGAATGCTGGAGCTACTTTCCAAAGATCAATGCATATTTATTTCTGAGAAGAAATAGGTTACTTCATTGTAATATATCTTGATAACATCACTTTCTATTCGAAAGCTGATGAAGAGCACCTAGCTCATTTAAGAAAGGTCTTTGAAAAGTGCAGAAATTATGGCATATGTTTAAATCCAAAGAAAACCTTGTTTGGCCTTCAAGAAGGGAAGCTTTTAGGCCACATCATATTTGAAGAAGGGATCAAGATTGACCCAAATAGGATTGAGGTATTATTGCAAATCAGTCACCCAAGGAACATCAAAGAGCTGCAGTCTTTCATTGGAAAGATAAATTTCTTAAGGTTCATACTAAACCTTGCAGAACTCCTAAGAAACATTACTAACATGCTCAAAAAAGAATCAGGAGTCAAATGGACCAAATAAGAAAAGAAATATTTTGACTGGGTGAAGCAAGCACTTACACAAACACCAGTTCTGATCAGCCCTGACTTCACCAAAGATTTCTTCATTTTATGTAATATCCCAAAATGGGAATGAAGCAGTGCATAAGCACAATAATGTAATATAAGGGTGAAATTAATTCATAAAATGTGTTGAGAAACACATAGCCATCAAATTAATGAAACGACAGCAAAAAGAAGTACTTCTACATCCTCCCAAGTGGGGAAAATGCAACAATTTGACCCTGAAAATGTTATTTCTAGAGATTTGAATTTTAACTGAGAGAAATAATGCTTGGTTCCCTTACCATATGTATTAAGGCCCTCACATACAAAAGAGGAACATAAAAAAATCACTTATGATAAGTTAAATAGACCTCTCGACCTTAAATCAGCTTAAAAATGGCCAAACCCTATGACTTAAGCTATGCAGAATTTTTGAAGCACAAAATAGCATTATTTTCTAATGGTTTCTGTAACAATAGGAGTAATAATCATTTATATGGATTTTTATTCAACAATATTCTAAGAAAATAGAGATTTGGCCTCCTTAATACATTATAAAGATAACCCGGCAAGGGTTTCTTGAAAGCTTGAGTACAAAAAGAGAAGAAATGAATATTGACCTATGAAATAATGAAGTATTACTGAAAAATTACATGAATATAGCTTAATAATACAATATAGGGATGAGAATCCCTTCCTCTAGCTTTCCGGGAGAAGGGTTGGCCCCTTCCCTGGGAAACTAGCTCAGAAACAAGGGCTTTAACCTTGCTGCAGCAACTCTATGCCAAATGACGCAGTTCCTACAAGGGACTGCACTGTAGGAGATGAGGAATAGTCTGGCCAACTGCCAAGATGTGAAATGAGCCTAGAAATCTTCCTAGCTGATCTCTCAAGAGGGGGAAGGCACCCTCTACTGAGAACACAGACCCAGATGTGGTGTTATCAAACCTCCACTGCAACACCGTGCAACACAACACTATTCTGCTACAGAAATAACACTGAAGTTGGAGAATGGTGCTTGGAATTAAGCCTATATGTGGAGAAATATAGTAAAAATCTCTACCAAAAGGCCTCTCAAGGGAAGAGGTGGGGTTCCCGCTCGGGAACACCCGGTGCTAAAGAGCACTGCAACCCTGCTAAACAGCAAGAGGAATCCAAGTCTAAAAATACCAATATCAAATAAAAATATCAAAAGCATGAATAACAAAGGCTCCCATCCTCTTCATATATAGCAAGTGAACCTCTTCACATTGGGTCCCATCCATATGTGCCATCAACCTCATGCAAGTTTTAATCCACCAAAACTGCGATGTTCATCAAGGAGATTCAATGTATCTAGACAACTTTGTTGACTTGGTCAAAGTTGACTGAATCAATATGATCCCATCTCTGTTCACACACATGGGTGCTCAAATTAGCTGCTTATTCTTCCTCCTTTCACATTAGGAGTGTTATTGATCCTTCTAAAGAGGTTAATGGGCCTCCCTACCCATTTATTCACCTACCCAGTGATAAAACAACTCTAATATTCCATTTAGCTTGAAGGCTAAATTATTGGAATATTACAGTCCTCCCCTCCAAAATGTTGATTGTCCTCAAGAAACTGTATAAGGAGAGAAAATTTCCTTGCCTCCTCTTCTTGTGGCCTCCTCATCAAAAGTCCCCATCATTGCTCAAAATGATCTGCTGCAAATCTGCCCTCCAATGTTTCCTCCCAAGCATGCAAAACCATATGGATCACATCATAGAAATGTGGAAGGTGTAAGTGGAAACCTCCTGGCTATCCAATGGCCTCCTCAAGGTCAGAGTGATGAAAAACATGGGGAATCTTATTCCCAATGAGTGACTCCCACACCCATTCTATCATCCAAATGAAATGAGCCAATCTAGGTAGCTCAAAAATATCCTCAACCCCCAGTTCATACAATGTGTTGGGGCTGCATGGAGAGATTGGATCCTCCCATCCAAGTGGTTTTTATCTCCATTTATGGTAAGTATGGGGATGCTGCTGATCTTGGGCTGAAATTCCATGACCTCCAAGAGTGGCCCAAGCTACCCCACCAAACAAATAAGCCATGAAGTGCCTCCTCCAAAAACTTAATTTCTTCAAATGGCTCCCCCACATGTTGAAAAGAGATGTATTTTAGCAATCATAGGCTGCCCATTACTTCTCTTGAAACATACATCATGAAAAGTAGGGAGAATAATACTCCCAATGGCCATCTCCAACTCACATCCCACTCTCCAAACAAAGCTCCCCATGAACATAAAAATATCAGCAATATATGGAAGAAAAAACCAATAGAAACAAGTTTTCATATGAAAATCATGTTATTCTCTAAATCTACCTCAGGCTGAAGGAAGGCAGAGTTCAGGGTAACATCAAACCACGCTCAGTCTGGTAGCTAGCCCTACCAGAACAGGAGAGGGTTCTCTCCGGGTCAATCTCAGCAAAATAATCAATAGGGCTTGAGATGACTTGAAATAAAAGCTAATTTTAGGCTAGGTATATAAGTAAAGGAGTTTGATTGTGTTTTTGGGGGTTTCTGTTGCATCAAAGGGAAAGGTAGTTTTGGGTGAGGGGATAAGGCCTAGTTTTTGCAGAGTTCTGATTGGGGCAAGGAAGGAAATTGTTTTGATGCTTTAGATTAAATGAATGGATGGATCAGACTGGTGAGGAGCTGAAGAGGGTAAGAGGGTCTCAATAGTCCTCCTTAAACAGATGAAAACATGGAAAATTAAACAAACTGAAGGCAGAGCAAAGCAAGCTAATGAATTCCACCTTTAACACTGATTTGTTTAATTTAAGAAGAAAAGAGAAGTGAAAATGATACACATAAACATCAGTGAACTTAAAATTACATAGAGAAAAACACCATCAAAACACAGAGCCACATGGATCCCAAAGAGTGTTGCAAACCCTGGTCTATTCCTTTGCCAAAAGTGCAAAGATGAAATGTACAATGAAGTGCCAAGCAATCCCAAGTGTCCAACCTTGAAAATGACTGAGAAAATATATCATATAGACAAGCCTAACTCCTTCCCATGCCTCTAGGGTTCGATCTCATCATTCTAGGAGTTGTTTCAACCATATCTAAACTAGGAACTGAAAAATAGGCAATGAAACAACTTGCCTCTATATGCTAGGAAACTGATCCATTCACTTACATTTCACCTTTTGGTGAATGAATCTTCTGGAATGAGTAAAAATGTGCCAAAATTACATCATGGTCATGAAATTACATCAAGGTACATCAAGAGTTACATGAAAAAATGAAACTGGCCAAAACTAGGTGAAATTCTGAGCCGTTGAGTGAAAAATAGGCCAAATTCCTCTATGCGCCGCGCCTGGAATCTCTATGTGTAGCACAAGTTTGGAGCTGATTTTGAGGCCCTTCCTGAAGTCCAAATTGAGAACAGGATAGCTCGTTAGAAAGCCCTGCCTGTCTACTTTCCAAACCAAGTGGAATTTATAGATTTGGTTGCCATTAGACCCTCCAAAAATCAATTATCCCAACACTGCTTCCTGTGCGTGCAAAAAGTGGCAGGAAGGCCATTTTTAGGGTGTTTTTGACCCTTTAGGCAACCCAGAACTTGATAAAATTCTTAGTTAATCCATGAGCATGCATAAATTTTGATAAAAAATTCAAAAATGCAAATTTTTCCCCCTGAAGAGCTGCCAATTATAAGGGCGCACCAAGTGGTGCTACGCATCGGGCAGGAAAATCTGTTTTGTGACCAAAAAATTCAAAATTAACAAAAAATTTCCCAAATTTATTGAAATTTGGGCTGAAGGTCCCTCATCAAGTTCTATTCTCAGCCAAAGAAGCTTCGGCCAAAATTTGGAGCCTATCATTCCTTTTGCGACGCTTCAGTGCCCTCCTTAGCCTTGCCTTCAGGATTTTGATCCTCCGCTTTGCAAACATGATTGCGGGCCCAATAGTGATTCTTCATGTGCCTGAGCATGTTATTCTCCTTTTTTTCCTTCTAACAGATTCTCAAGATGAATTTTGACCCTCTCAAGCCAAGCATCTCTATCAGCCTCAATCTCCCGCTCAATAGGTGTCATCTCGGATGGGCTTCTTCGGGCAGCTTGTCGGTTCTCACGGATGTTTTGCAACTCCATGATCGTCTGCTGATCCTCCAACTATTTGTTCCACTGATCCAGATAGTTTATGATCCATTGAGCTCTCTGCAAATTTTCGGTCAATGTTTCGATCTCAGCCTTCTGTTCCTGAATGATCTCTCTCATTTTTGAGCTCGGAGAGCTCAAATCCTCATCAATCAATATGAAATCAGTATCATGGCCTCCTGAAGGGCCCTCATCCTGCATAGGCCTCTTACTTCTGTCCTGTACCTGTACCTGTGCTGCTGATGACGGCAACGAGACCCCTTCCACCCTGGGTGGAGATAGTACTCGTCGGGCTACTGCAAATAATACTCTCGTGCCTCTCTGATAAGTGACATACACTGGCACACTGATAGGCTCTGTCTCGGGACCTTCAAGCTGATGTGAAAATTCACCTGCATCATGAACAATCTCTGGAGGAGGCTGAGGGGCTGTGAAGAAGTCATGGGAAATGAAATCTTCCCATGCAATGCCCTACAATCCAAGCTGATGTACAACAATGATCTTGATGAGAGCATAGTGATAAATACTGTTGTACTGCTGCTCGGGAGTCTTCTTCTGCACAAGAGTGGTCATTCTCTCGATGTTTTTGCACATGAAATATGGAATTTTAATCATCCTCACTCTCGTGAAATGCATCAATAACTTGATGTGGTAGGCATAGAGTTGTGAAAACCGGCCCTCACAACTGAAGTATCTGATAATGAGTCTCATTTAAGGCACATAGGATTCCTTCAGAAACCGGAATGGGAATAACCTGCTGAGCTGTCTCACATAGCTAGGCCTGATGTATGGTTCATAATGCACTCTTTCCACCTTCTGTCTTTTGTTCCACTCTTCACCTACATTCGGTATTCCTGTTTCCTGAGAAATGGTTTCTGGTGTCAAGGTGAAATTTACACCAGTAAGAGTTACCTGACCATCATGCAGATGTAAAACAAACAACCGAGCCAACTCCTGATGATGATGAATCTGAGAAATCATCTCACAATAATGATAACATGACTGCTCTTGAAAACATGCCATGGCAAGTGGGCAGGCCTGCAACTGAGTCAATGAGGTGGGCTCTTCTCTCACATGTTTTCCACCTTTACGAGGCCTTCTCAGTGCATGTAGCTCAGTGATAGAATCACTGTCTCGTTCATATGATGAATTAACGTCCATCTCCATGGTGCTGAAATTCTATGTCAAGTATATGCTGATTTGTATGAGGTGAAAATAAGAATTTGGTGTCTTTGTCTTGATTGCCAAATGTGCCAAATGGGAAGGGACTATGGGAAATATGCACAGTGGGAAAAAGTGGTTCAATCAAGTGAAATTTGAAGTATGAAGACAGTCACTTGACTGTTTGGGGAATTTGGGATTTTGGGAATTTTATACGTGATATGAGAGAGGGAGAGTGATAGGGAATGGTAGGGTTTAGGGATAGGGATAATAGGACTCAGGAGTGAATGACCTTGGGATGTAAGAGGATGATGTATTGAGGAGATAATAGAGAATGGGGTATGTGGCACAAACTTATTTTAAAATACCAATTTCAAACCCTAAGAGAGCAATTTTTTTTTAACAAAAGGATAGGGTTTAACCTTTGACATTACAAATTCTCCAACCAATCTTTGAAACCACACCAAACACCGATCAATGGAAAATTACAAGATGATTTGACTTACTTGGCGCGGAGGGGCCAAGAAATTTGGAATTTCGTTGAAGGCAATGAGAAAACTTGGTGTCGGCTCTGTGCGCCGCACGCACAACCCAGTGCATCGCGACCAGTATGTGCGCCGCGACCGGTATGATTTGCGTGGTGAAAAACGTTTATGCGTGTCGCGACCACTGTGTGCGCTGCGACCTCCAACCAATGCGCCACGCAATTAATTCACCATAGTCTCGGCTTCTCACAAACTATTTCGCTCTTCCACAACTTGACTTGGTTTTCACTCTTGTCTTAGCATGCAAATGGAGTTTGAATTTGGAAAGATCTTATAAATATCAAGGAATTTTGATTTTTCATTTTGACAAACCCACTTTCTAATGTTGCAGAACTTTGGCACTTTGCACTTTTTAATATAAACTTTGTTTTTGTTTCCACTTTGATTTTTTGAGCTGAATGATGAAACTTTGTCTATTTTTTGCAGGGATAGCTGACATGGAATTTGGCAAAGGCAACCAGGGCTGCGCCTAAATAATTTCACAACTCAAAAGACTTTGAAAATATACATGGCATTAATTATAAAAGACCAAATTTATGATTTTTCTTCAAAACAGAGTTTTGAAGAAGAATCATGATCTAACATTATGACGATGAAATTTTTGCAGTGAAAACTTTATTCAAAGCTTCCTCATGTGCCTGTTGGCATTATTAGACACTTTGAAGACTAAATTTGCGAAACCCTAGACCTAATGAGATTGAAAACCCTAAAAAGACTCTTTGCCCACCTAAAGACCAAACCTTGACTGTCAATGACTGGAAATGATTTTGATGGACTTTGATAAAAAGACCTAAGCCAGCAGGTACAAGACATGAGGGATATGAGCGAAAATACCCTATCGTCAGATGATCAATGCTCCTAATAGAATGCAGCTGACTAAACTGAATCAGACACCTAAAATGAAATGCAACAAAATAGATTTTGATCTCTGACGGAGGGATGAAGATACCGACTCTAACATTGGCTCGAATGGGGATGGTAGCTCCTTGGAGGTGCCAAGAACTACAGATTTCTGGGAGAGTAGGCAGTGCCTTCGTCCATTGGGCTATAAAGTTCATAACTTCAAAAAATCAATAGAAGACTCTTGACTAATTTATTGACTAAAAATTAACTGAAACTGAGTCAATTTTGAAACTGAAATGACTGAAAAATTTGACTTGACAAACTCAAACCAAAGTCGAAATCAATCTTCAGAATTATAGCCTTCACTTCGTACCCCAAACTAAAGAAAAGATCACAGCACACACTTGCAATGAAATTGAAATGAATGGTATGTACAGTGAATGTAAATAGTAGATAACATCTCAGAAATGATACTGCTTGAGCAGCCGACCATTGACCAGCCCTCCGGGAAAATCTTCCCCGTTCATATCCTTCAGAAGAAAAGTATTCTGACTCCGATATGCAGCAATTTTAAACGGTCCTTTCCAGAGATTTTCGAACTTACCGTGCTTACCCTTTTCCTCGTTTCTTGCATCCCATTTCAGCACCACTTCTTCCAATTGAAATTTGTCCGCCTTTTCTTTCCTGTCATAGATTTTCTTAATTCTCTCCTACAACTTGAATGCGTTTTGAAAAAATTCTTCCCTCATCTGCTACAAATGGATCATTTGATTTATTCTTCTTTGCATATGATCATCTTCACTGCCAGCTTCCTATAGAAGTTTGACCACCAGAACTGTGAGAGAGGTAGGAAACACTGTATCAACTCCATAAACTAACTCAAAGGGGGACATACCAATGGATTTCTTCTGACTCACTCGATCTGCCCAAAGTGCATTGACCAAATTATTATGCCAAATTTTCTTATTTATTTCCAGAAACTTTTTAATGATGTTGACCAAAGATTTGTTGGAAGACTCCGCCAATCCGTTGCCTTGTGGATGATAAGCGGTTGAGTGTCCCAAAATTATTTTATACTTGTCACAAAACTCAATCATCCTTTTTGATTTGAAAGATGTTGCGTTATCAGTGATTAACTTATTCGGGAAACCAAAACGAGACAAAATGTTATTCTCAAGGAAAGATATTATTACCGAATCCGTAGCTTGCAAGGTGGGAATTGCCTCAATCCATTTTGTGAAATAATTTGTTGCTGTGAGGATCCATCTATGCTAACCTGAAGAAGCGGGACGGATCTCACCAATGAAATCCAAACCCCACTGCTAAAAAGGAGCACTTACCTCAATGGGCTTAAGCGGCAAAGGCTGCAATTTCTGCCTCCCTTAAAAAATCTGACATTCGTGACAACTCTTAACAGTCTTATACACATCAGTAAAAAATGTCGGCCAATAATATCCCACTCTCAAAATCTTATTGGCCGTTGTTTTCCAAAAAAGGTGACCCCCGCAATCTCCCTTATGAAAATCCTCCATAACCTGCTTTGCTTCTTCTTCCACCAAACAGTTTAACAAAACACCACCGGGATCTTTCCAATAAAGTGAATTATTCACAACACAAAACTTAGCAGCTTTCAATTTCAGAGTTCTACTTTTTTTCTAGCCATGCCGGGTGGTGGTGACAAATTTTGAAGCACATATACAATATCTGAATACCAAGGAGAAAGCACAAAGATTTCTGATACCTGAACTGATGTACTTTCCTCATTCTCCTCGGACATAGCAGCAATAAGATTAATGTCCAAAGCATGCAAATTGGACTTAGCCATTAGCTTAGCCAACCCTTGTCCTTTGATAAGCTTTGTAGGCTTTATCTCCACATCATACTCCAACAAGGCTGCAATCCATCTACCCCGTCTCCCTTCCGGATATGTTTTCACTAAAACATCCTTAATAGCAGCGTTAGGAACATAAGCAATAATATGAGAATGCAAAATATATACTCGAAAATATTTCAACGCCTTCACAAGAGCAAGAGCTTGCTTTTCAATGATGTTATATTTCAAGGCTACATCTCTTATGGTATGGCTGAAAAAGGAAATTGGTTTTTCATGCCCATCTCTTCTCTGCATTAATATTGTTGCCATAGTATGCTCCAAAGCAAATGAAAACAAAATAAAATCCTGAGTATAATCCGGGCTGATCAAAATAGGAGCTGAAGAAAGAGCCAACTTCACTAAATTGAAAGATTTTACTGCCTCCTCAGACCATTTTACTACGCTATCCTTCTTAAGCATGTTTGTAATCTCTCCTAAATGTTCAGCAAGGTTAGGCACAAAGCGGCGTAAAAAATTCATCTTACCATTAAAAGACTGAATCTCCTTCTTATTCCTGGGAAGATCAATTTGCTGAATAGCTTAAACTCGTGCTGGGTCAATACGGATGCCATATTTTGAGATAATATGACCAAGAATTTTGCCCTCATCCATGGCAAACAAACTCTTCTTCGGATTGAGTGACACACTGTACTTTCTACATCGCTGAAAAACAATTTTTAGATGGTAAAGGTGCTCTTCATCAGAATTGGAAAAGACTGTCAAATCATCAAGATACACAACTAGGAAAACATCTTTCTCATTCGCAAATGCCATATCCATGGCGCGCTAAAATGTCACACCAACATTCTTCAAACCAAAAGGCATTTTAGCATAATGGAAAGTTCCCCACGGAGTGGTGAACGTTGTTTTGTCTCTATCATCCTCATGGAATAGAATTTGGTTATACCCGGAATAACCATCGAGTAGTGACATACAAGATGCTCCAACTACTTGCTGCAATATGTGATCCATTTTGGGCAATGGATAATTGTCTTTCAAAGAAACCTTATTCAGATTCCTAAAATCAATGCACAAGCGAATCTCACCTATCTTCTTGCGAACGGGCACCAAATTGGAAATCCAATCTGGAAATCTTATAGGAACAATGATACCAGCCTTGTATAGTCGATTTACTTCCTTTTCAATTGAGGGCAGCAACTTCGGATTTATCCTTCTCAACTTCTGCCTGAAGGGCTTTTGATTTGGCTTGATAGGAATGGTGTGCTGAATTATATTTGTATCATACGTCTTCAAATATGAATAGTCCTAAGCAAATACATTAGCAAAAGAAGACAACAAAATAACATATTTTTCTTTTACCTCCGGTGGAAATGTTTTGGACAACTTCACCATTTTTGGATTCTCAGCTGATGCAATGTTCACGTCTTCAACTCCCTTTTCGGTTGGCCACAAGGTTGGTTTTCTAGCTACGTCATCTTGATCAAAAATTTCTTCTAAAGGTATCAAACCCTTAGGAATGACATTATCCTTCAGTTGCAATACTTCCATCTGATTTATTTGCACATCAGCCTCACCATCATCATGTTCCATGTCAATTGAAGTCTCTTTGAACTTACCTTTGTTTTGCAGAAATTCATCAATCTCATCATCATCTTGGAATACTTGCCAATGCCTTTGGTTGTCCGGGACAGTTGGACGATGTTTCACATGAATTTAAAACTTTTTAATTGAGTTCATTTGGATCTTCAAATTACTTGATGCCTTAGCAAGTGCATCTGCAATACCATTCTGAATACGAGGGATACAAGTCAAAGTATAGTCTGAAAACAACTTCAAGATATCAAGAACAACATTTCAGTAAGCCCACATTCGAGGATGCTTAGCTTGGAATTCACCCTTCACTTGCTTAATTATCAACTCGGAGTTTCCATACACTGCAATCCTCTTAGCATTCAACTTTCGAAGTATTTTCAGACCAGCAATCAAAGCTTCGTATTCTGCCTCATTATTCAAACAATCAAAAGCTAATTTGTAAGAACAAACCCCTACATTACTCGGTACCTTGTTTGGGGCGGAAAAAGGGCTACGTAGCCAAATACCAATTCCAGCACCATCACTCCCAACTGCACCATCGAAATCTATAGTTCATAAACTATCTTCATCTTCTTACAAGTGCTGAAATTGTGTTTGTTCTGTTATTTCTGCTTGTTTTCCATCAAATTTCTGCTGCTGTTGGAAGGCTGATTGCTCAGCGGAAGTCTCAAGTTCTTGCTTTTATTTCACAAAAACTTGTCTGAAATTTTCTGTGATCTCCAGAATGTCCTCTTCTTCAACTAACTGACTATTTACATCGTTTAAACTATCTAAATACAAAACAAAAGACTCTAAATCTGTATGTACATAATTTATCAGATGATTTACCGGTTTCTCCTTGCTGGTGATCATATACTTCATTTTTTTCTCCCTATATAATCTTCTCATCTAACCGAACACAGGAAGGGTAGCATAGGAGAAATCAAGCTATAATGTTCCATTCAACTTTTCTCCCTAAGATCTGGAAAGAAGCATGCTAAATCTAGGAGGAATGTCCGCCACAACCACATCCATCAAAACGTTCTTAGTTGGAATCTGATCTAAACTAACCACCAAATATTTGATGAGCCTGATGCATCTTACTCTGCTGGAATCGAAAGAATAAATATCATGATATTTCCTAGTGATGTCCAATCCCAATTTCTCCATGATTTCCCTCGGCATGAGATTATGGGAAGCTCCAGAATCAAACATGTCATTATGCAACACAAAATCATGCAATCTAAGGCTGATATAAAAAGGAGGTACGTCACTATCGGGAGACTCACCATCCAATGTTGGACCAAAGATCAACTCAGGTTGATCATCTTCCACATTCACCATATCATACATTGGATCAAAATTCAAAATTTTAGATACTTGACCCTTGTAGCTGCTATTTCTCATCAACTCAGTCAAAGGAATGGAAACTTTTAACTTAGAAATCTCACTCTCTAAGTTAAACACTGAATTTTTTTCTACCTCTTTGGCTGGAGCATCCTTCCTTTCAGCTTTCTCCTTCGACACAATTGGCTGATTAGATCTTTCATTTGCTGTTGGAGACTTGCTAGTAGTAGGATCAACTACATCTTTTCCCTTCTTCTATGTAATGGGTGCATCATTCTTTGGTGCTGAAACTTCCTTTCTTTTTTGGATTGGGTTTATAGGCACATCTTTGTTTCTAAGTGAATATTTTTGCTGCTGGGCAGACAAAGCATTCATATAACCTCTCTGATACTCATCCGACTCTTCTTCAAGAGCTGTGTCATTTGCCAAGATAAAATCCTCATCCTTTTGTTCAGCTGAATTTTCTGCATACTCCTCATCTTCGGTGATAAAGTTTGGCATATCATCAGGTGTAAAAAAATGATTTTCTTCTTCGATTACATTGTCTTCATCATCTGATTTCGGGCCAACAAAATTCTGCTGTAAAGGAGTTTTTACCTGCTGTTG
Source organism: Pinus albicaulis (assembly GCA_034641835.2). Lineage (NCBI taxonomy): Eukaryota > Viridiplantae > Streptophyta > Pinopsida > Pinales > Pinaceae > Pinus > Pinus albicaulis. The sequence continues at coordinate 52,704,998 of CM076573.1, read as the reverse complement.
TGTCGGCGGTTCTTGTGCTCTTTTCTCTCGTTGTTTGATCCGGAATTGTGGTTGCTGCTGTCCACGGAAGTTAGCATTTCTGATCTGCGGTTCAGGCTTATCAAGTGTCAGTCTTTCAATCATCTTTTCCACCTTGCGAAGTACTTGATCTGAAGTAGAAGCTTCTTCCTTTATTGCGACTTTCTTTTATGCTCTCAATCTAGCTCTCTTGTCATTCAGATTAGCTTCAACACTCACTGCAATTTTCTGCCTCTCTTCCAAAGTGGGCGAATCTCTTTCTCGTAATGAATAGGCCATGTCCAGATCAAAACCATCTGGAAATTTTAGCAAAGTTGACTTCCTAGATGGCCTTAAATCATCAGGAATTGCATTATAAACCGCATTGAATTTGATGCAATAGTCTTGGACTGACTCACCTACGTTGCACTTGATCTTGGTTTGTTCATATGTGATCTGAAGAGGATCTTTCTTTACTTCCCACCAATCTAAAAATTTTCGCTGTAGCTCGGCCAATGTAGCAATACTTCTAGGCTGCAAAGCTCTGAACAATTTTCTCACTTCACCTCCAAAAGTTTGCATAAACAATCTCATGGTCACATTTTCTTCATCAATTTCATGAAGATAAAAGAAGTCTGCCATTCTATCAATATGCTACTAAGCAGGAACACTTTGAGGAGTGCCATCAAACAATGGGATCTTACTTTGATAATCAGCGGGCATAGCATCCACGTTTTGAGGCAAGATAAGGGGTGCGAATTGAGTAGCCATTGCTCTTGGTGGATTTATAATCTGTCTTGGAGAAATAGGTGGAGTAGGAGCAGTAGATGTATGAGGTGTATGTGGTGTGTATGGAGGTGACACTACTGTAGATTGTTGATCAGAAGTAGATGGTTGCACGGGGATGGTAGGAATGAAAGGAGGCTGGGTATGAACTTTTGAATCAGAAGTAATTGCTGATGGCCCAAGAGTTTCAGATGCAGATTCTATAAACTCAGGAATGTTTGTTTCCACAATAGAGTTTTGAATATTCAAAATGTAACTGTCAATGGATCTATTAGCTTGTTCAATTTCAATATACTTGATAAACTCAGGATTTATGACAGTAGAACTAATAGCGCTTTCAGACTTAGTTTCAAACAACGACAACTCAAATTGCTCGTCAAATTCAATCTCTTCAAGGTATTCAAAGACAGCAGGACATGAATGAGATTTGAAAAGAGGAATCACGGGACTTTATCTATGAAGGATTCTTGAAATCATATTGGGATTCTCATACACTGGAGGTGGATCGGGATCCGGATTTTCTCTAGTATGTCTTCTGGAAGCCAGTGTGTTGGATTAATTTCAAAATCAAAGGGACAAAACCAACTTGTTCAGCCTATCAAATTATAGACTCATCACCCAAAATTCCAGAACGATCTGATGTACTGGGGAAATTTACAAGTCAAGTGTCACGTTCACAAGCTAGACCGGAGATTGACTGAAGCAGCGTTTATCTACTTTCGCTAATGCAAAGCAAGAGCGTTTCGAAGGCTACCTGGCATAACTTCAGGCTCCGTCTGTAGCTTATAAAACAAATAACACCAAAGGCACCAAACTGTATTTGTCTCAGATAAAGCTCCACTATGATTTCAAATCACCTCAGCTCATAATAGAGAGTTCAGTGGCACATCAAAACCACGTCACCTGTGAGCTAGCCTACTGCAGAATAAAGAGAGGGTTTCTCTCAAATTTAGATCCAGAAAAATAATCAATAGGGCTTGAGATGACTTGAAATAAAGCTAATTTTAGGCTAGGTATATAATTGAAGGAGTTTGATTGTGGTTTTGGGGGTTTTTTTGTTGGATCAAAGGGAAAAGCAGTTTTGGGTGTGGGGATAAGGCCTAGTTTTTGCAGAGTTCTGATTGGGGCAAGGAAGGCAATTGTTTTGATGCTTTAGATTGAATGAATGGATGGATCAGACTGGTGAGGATCTGAAGAGGGCAAGAGGGTCTCAAGAGTCCTCCTCAAACAGATGAAAACATGGAAAATTAAACAAAACTGAAGGCAGAGCAAAGCAAGCTAATGAATTCCACCTTTAACACTGATTTGTTTAATTTAAGAAGAAAAGAGAAGGGAAAATGATACACATAAACATCAGTGAACTTAAAATTACATAGAGAAAAACACCATCAAAACACAGAGCCACATGGATCCCAAAAAGTGCTGCAAACCCTGGTCTATTCCTTTGCCAAAAGTGCAGAGATGAAATGTACAATGAAGTGCCAAGCAATCCCAAGTGTCCAACCCTGAAAATGACTGAGAAAATACATCATATAGACAATCCTAACCCATTCCCATGCCTCTAGGGGTCTATCTCATCATTCTAGGAGCTGTTTCAACCATATCTAAACTAGGGACTAGAAAATAGGCAATGAAACAACTTGCCTCTATATGCTAGGAAACTGATCCATTCACTTACATTTCACCTTTTGGTGAATGAATCTTCTGGAATGAGTAAAAATGTGCCAAAATTACATCATGGTCATGAAATTACATCAAGGTACATCAAGAGTTACATGAAAAAATGAAACTGGCCAAAACTAGGTGAAATTCTGAGCCGTTGAGTGAAAAATAGGCCAAATTCCTCTATGCGCCGCGCCTGGAATCTCTATGTGTAGCACAAGTTTGGAGCTGATTTTGAGGCCCTTCCTGAAGTCCAAATTGAGAACAGGATAGCTCGTTAGAAAGCCCTGCCTGTCTACTTTCCAAACCAAGTGGAATTTATAGATTTGGTTGCCATTAGACCCTCCAAAAATCAATTATCCCAACACTGCTTCCTGTGCGTGCAAAAAGTGGCAGGAAGGCCATTTTTAGGGTGTTTTTGACCCTTTAGGCAACCCAGAACTTGATAAAATTCTTAGTTAATCCATGAGCATGCATAAATTTTGATAAAAAATTCAAAAATGCAAATTTTTCCCCCTGAAGAGCTGCCAATTATAAGGGCGCACCAAGTGGTGCTACGCATCGGGCAGGAAAATCTGTTTTGTGACCAAAAAATTCAAAATTAACAAAAAATTTCCCAAATTTATTGAAATTTGGGCTGAAGGTCCCTCATCAAGTTCTATTCTCAGCCAAAGAAGCTTCGGCCAAAATTTGGAGCCTATCATTCCTTTTGCGACGCTTCAGTGCCCTCCTTAGCCTTGCCTTCAGGATTTTGATCCTCCGCTTTGCAAACATGATTGCGGGCCCAATAGTGATTCTTCATGTGCCTGAGCATGTTATTCTCCTTTTTTTCCTTCTAACAGATTCTCAAGATGAATTTTGACCCTCTCAAGCCAAGCATCTCTATCAGCCTCAATCTCCCGCTCAATAGGTGTCATCTCGGATGGGCTTCTTCGGGCAGCTTGTCGGTTCTCACGGATGTTTTGCAACTCCATGATCGTCTGCTGATCCTCCAACTATTTGTTCCACTGATCCAGATAGTTTATGATCCATTGAGCTCTCTGCAAATTTTCGGTCAATGTTTCGATCTCAGCCTTCTGTTCCTGAATGATCTCTCTCATTTTTGAGCTCGGAGAGCTCAAATCCTCATCAATCAATATGAAATCAGTATCATGGCCTCCTGAAGGGCCCTCATCCTGCATAGGCCTCTTACTTCTGTCCTGTACCTGTACCTGTGCTGCTGATGACGGCAACGAGACCCCTTCCACCCTGGGTGGAGATAGTACTCGTCGGGCTACTGCAAATAATACTCTCGTGCCTCTCTGATAAGTGACATACACTGGCACACTGATAGGCTCTGTCTCGGGACCTTCAGGCTGATGTGAAGGTTCACCTACATCATGAACAATCTCTGGAGGAGGCTGAGCGGCTGTGAAGAAGTCACGGGAAATGAAATCTTCCCATGCAATGCCCTGCAATCCAAGCTGATGTACAACAACAATCTTGATGAGAGCATAGTGATAAATATTGTTGTATTTCTGCTCGGGAGTCTTCTTCTGCACAAGAGTGGTCAGTCTCTCGATGTTTCTGCACATGAAATATGGAATGTTCATCATCCTCACTCTCGTGAAATGCATCAATAACCTGATGTGGTAGGCATAGAGGTGTGAAAATCGGCCCTCACAACTAAAGTATATGAGAATGAGTCTCATCAAAGGCACATAAGATTCCTTCAAAAACTGGAATGGGAATACCCTGCTGAGCTGTCTCACATAGCTAGCCCTAATGTATAGTTCACAATGCACTCTTTCCACATGCTGTCTTTTGTTCCACTCTTCACCTACATTCGGTATTCCTGTTGCCTGAGAAATGGTTTCCGGTGTCAAGGTGAAATTTACGCCAGCAAGAGTTACCTAACCATCATGCATATGTAAAACAAACAACCGAACCAACTCCTGATGATGCTGAATCTAAGAAATCATCTCACAATACTGATAGCATGACTGCTCTCGAAAACATGCCATGGCAAGTGGGCAGGCCTGCAATTGAGTCAATGAGGTGGGCTCTTCTCTCACATGGTTGCCACCTTTACGAGGCCTTCTCGGTGCATGTAGCTCAGTGGTAGAATCACTGTCTTGTTCATATGATGAATCAACATCCGTCTCCATGGTGTTGAAAGTCTATGTCAAGTATATGCTAATTTATATGAGGTGAAAATAAGAATTTGGTGTCTTTGTCTTGATTTCCAAATGTGCCAAATAGGAAGGGACTGTGGGAAATATGGACAGTGGGAAAAGTGGTTCAATCAAGTGAAATTTGAAGTATGAAGATAGTCACTTGACTGTTTGGGGAATTTGGGATTTTGGGAATTTTATACGTGATATGAGAGAGGGAGAGTGATAGGGAATGGTAGGGTTTAGGGATAGGGATAATAGGACTTAGGAGTGAATGACCTTGGGATGTAAGAGGATGATGTATTGAGGAGATAACAGAGAATGGGGTATGTGGCACAAACTTATTTTAAAATACCAATTTCAAACCCTAAGAGAGAAATTTTTTTTTAACAAAAGGATAGGGTTTAACATTTGACATTACAAATTCTCCAACCAATCTTTGAAACCACACCAAACACCGATCAATGGAAAATTACAAGATGATTTGACTTACTTGGAGCGGAGGGGCCAAGAAATTTGGAATTTCGTTGAAGGCAATGAGAAAACTTGGTGTCAGCTCTGTGCACCGCGCACACAACCCAGTGTGCCGCGACCGGTATGTGCACCCCGACTGGTATGATTTGCACGGTGAAATTTTTTTATGTGCGTTGCGACCACTGTGTGCGCCGCGACCTCCAACCAACACGCCACATAATTAATTCACCATAGTCTTGGCTTCTCACAAACTATTTCGCTCTTCCACAACTTGACTTGGTTTTCACTCTTTTCTTAGTGTGAAAATGAAGTTTGAATTTGGAAAGATCTTATAAATATCAAGAAATTTTGATTTTTCATTTTGAAAAACCCACTTTCTAATGTTGCAGAACTTTGGCACTTTGGACTTTTTAATATAAACTCTGTTTTTGTTTCCACTTTTATTTTTTGAGCTGAATGATGAAACTTTGTCTATTTTTTGGAGGGATAGCTGACATGGAATTTGGAAAAGGTGACCAGGGCTTCTCCTAAAGAATTTCAAAACTGAAAATACTTTGAAAATATACATGGCATTAATTATAAAAGATGAAATTGACGATTTTTCTTCAAAACAGAGTTTTGAAGAAGAATCATGATCTAACATTATGACGATGAAATTTTTGCAATGAAAAATTTATTCGAAGCTTCCTTATGTGCCTATTGGCATTATTAGACACTTTGAAGACTAAATTTGTGAAACCCTAGACCTAATGAGACTGAAAAATCTAAAAATACTCTTTTCCAACCTAAATACCAAACCTTAACTGTCAATGACTGGAAATGATTTTTATGGACTTTGATAAACAGACCTGAGCCAACAGGTACAAGAAATGAGGGATATGAATGAAAAGACCCTACCGTCAGATGATCCATGCTCCTAATTTAATGCAGCTGACTAAACTGAATGAGACACCTAAAATGAAATGCAACAAAAAAGATTTTGATGTCTGACGGAGGGATGAAGATACCGACTCTAACAAACCGGAAAGTGGATCAAGGTCCCATACATGGAACTAGCACAATGCATCCTTTTCCTACATCAAATAAAACAATAACAAGTGCTTTTATAGCCACTTTTTTGCTGCCACAATCATTCTATAAGATAGAAACTTGGAAGTACCAAGTGGTGTCAATGGTGCACACCAAAAATCATGTGGCTTCCCCCACAAACAACCAATAAGATAGAAAATCTCAATGCTACAAATGGCTTCAAGTACATCATCATACAATATGCAAGAAGGGATAATCCTCCTTGGTACAACATGTTGCTCATATAAAGTAAAGAAGTACAAAACATAATGTGGAATTATACATTCTCCACCATGTACTTGGGACCTTGGCTAAAATGGCTCAACTAGGAATTCTCCCTCACCTCCAAAGATTAGGGATGTGGCTGTGACATCCTCTCTATCTCCATCCGAGCTATGCATATCTCCATATGCTGAAATATATCATGCTGGATGCCCTCCCAAATGAACTCCTCTACCAAGGAAAAATATGCATCAAAGTGCATGGAAAAGAAGTCATCATGTGTGGCATGTAGCAGCTTCTCCTTGAGCTTAGAAGCTCTAGTCAAGAAGACTCTGCCATAAGAATATATGACCACATCATCCACCATATATCTATCATCTCCCTTCGGGTCATCAAAAATCATGCAAGCACCAAGATCCTTGGAGTACTCTACCAAGAGTTGATACCTCCAATATGGATCAATCCTCCTAAGAGACAACGCTGGTGATCTGCAATGTGAAGCTCTCCTCATGTTGTTGTCTTTTCCTTTGACATCCCTCATGCTAAACTCATCCTCCAAATTTCTGCCATGCCCATCATGCAGCTGCTCATGCTAAAAAATAAGTAGTGATCTTTGGAAGTTTCCCTTCCATGAGAAGCTCTCATCCAAAAATAATCTCCCAATCTTGGCCAAAGTAAGCATGAGTGGCCTCCATCTACTCCAATGTATGGAGGATTACTTCCTCAAAGGAAGTACACTCTGTTTCTCCAAATCCATGGAGCAACTCCCTTGCACCATGAAGGTGCCATCCTCCATCACTGCAACAACTTCTATCAGCGCAGTACAGATAGTGAGAGTTGGTGGTTTTGAAAATGGGAGAGTGTCGCCCTCCTCCTTGAGACTATCCCAAAATCTCTACACTATACTAGACTCCTCCAAAGTCTTCACCTCTCTGGAATATAAGAGGGGTGAACCAAATGGTAAGATGCCTCTTACCAACTCCTGATCTGGTTGCCTCCTGTTAGCCACCTATAATATTTTGTTATACCAAAAGGTGGCTAAGACTTTTTGAGCCTCCAAGGAACAAATCTTATCACTAAAAATTTGTTGGCTCTTGAAGACTCCTTGTAGGCCTCATGCCTCTGTCCAAAATATTCATTACTGTTCCTATTGATTCTGCTGATTTCCTGTAAGAAACTGCTGAAGAAACCATCATTTTTCCCCTTTCTCCCACTCATAACTAACCTTCATTTACTCCCCCTTTTCTCCATATTATTTCCCTAATTTTCATAAGTTTCTCCTTCCATTCATGAAAATCCTCCTGACATGGTTTAAAACTTCTTTTTGAGTTGTGCCGAAATCCCCAAATCCATTTAAATCCTTGAAATTTTTCATAAAAATCAAAGTTTTATTACTATGGACTTAAGCCCCTTTGGGCTAAGTCCTAAACCACTTCCCCCACATGCCCTTTCCCCTAAACCAAGCGCTTAAGTCCCGAGCGCTAATCGCAATCGGAAGGTCGGGGGGGTGAATTTTCCTTTGTAAATATCAAAAAACCCCAATGCGATTTTTTATAACGTTAAGTCCCGCGATATGTTTTACACCATCGATCTATGGTCCCGATCCGACAGTGGAGTGCTAATCGCAACCCCCCGCCCAATCGCAACCCCCCGCCCAATCGCAATCGAAACGTTCCGTGTGTGCCCTCTGATCAATCGCAAGTCCTATCTTCCTGCCTCCGATCGCGATTCCCCGATTGCATCCCGTCCGTTCATCCTTCCCGCGATCTGACGGCCAGCGCTCAATCGCTTTTCCCCTCCCGATCGCAATCGCAAGTCTTGCTTTCCGATCCCCGATCGTGTCACCTCCCGATTTAATCATAGCCATCCATCTCCCAGCCGATCCGACGGCCATCGCACACCCTCTCCAATCACAATCGGAACTTTCAATCGCACCCTCCTTCTGCGTATTGCGATTGTGATGTCCCGATCCAATCTGAGCCGTCCGTCCCGCTAGATCCAACGGTTCGGTTTCATCCCGCTCCTCTCCCATCACCCTTCTCTACTACCCCTATGATTACATCCCCGCCGTTGATCTGAACCCGAGATCAACGGTTATCGCTTAATCGCAAACCCATTTCCGATCGCAATCACAAAGCCCGGTAGCGCTGCCCCGATTGAAATCTTTCGATTTGATCCCGGCCGTCCATCCCCTTTCAGATCCAACGGTCATCACTTGATCGCACTAATCCCCCAATCGCGCAATCACATCGGCATTTTCCAAATCGCTCCTTTTGTTTCTCCCCTCCGATTACAATCCTCCGATTAGATCTGGACCGTCCACGTGTCCGGATCGGACGGTCCAAAACCACCCCGCCTTATTTCTTCTCCCCGCTCTCATTTTCCTATTTTGCGCCGATCTCCACCGTTAGATATTTTTATCCAACGACTACGCTCTTTCCCCGCCATTTGAAGTAGTTTAACCTATTTTCGCAGGATTTCTTAATTGTTTTGTGTTTGATGCAGGTGTTTTAAATGGTTTTCCATTGTATCACGAAGAAATGCCGAGGGCTGGGAATGACGATTCTCATGCCCTCATTTCATTAAAGAGAAGCCATCCACGGGGCTCCATTCCATGTTTCGTCAGTACTCTATGAGTATTGATGCCGTAAAGCCCAGTGCGGGTCTGCACATCGACAAGACACTGTTTTAATTCAAACATAGTTAAAGGGTATCAGTTTTGAAGACAAAGCACAGCAGATGAAGATCGAAGATAGTTTTTATGGGGATTACGGCTAAGACAGTTATCAAAAGCCTAATCCCCAATCTAAAACACAGTTTAAAAGAAAACCTAAAGTGTTTTATCAGACAGAAAGCCCCCACCGCTACATCTGAGGCAAATTTATTCCTCAGCTACCACCGAGCCACCTGTTGTCTCAAAGCATTCAAACAGAGGCCGAAGTTATTGAAGAAAATATGATATTCACCTCCAGCGCAGCCAAGGAGTTACTCCATGCAGCGTACAGGGCCTCAAATTCAAATAAAGCTCCCACCGAGCTTTGATATTTATTGCAAAAAAGTTAATACAGTGATCCACCTATAAATTTCCCCCTCGAGCCCCTCAAAAGGCCGAGAATTCTTGAACTTGTATTAATTATCCTGAGAGATATTTTCTCAGATCACCTCCTCATTCTTCTGTAAATACCTCAGAAGAAGATGAGAAATTGTTGGTTGCAGAACTTTGAAATACACTTGAGCTGGAGACTTATATTTGTACATAGTGTTCACTGGCCCTTGAAGCTCTATTTGTGATAGAGTAGTTAGGCTGAATAGTGAAGATGATTTCTGAACTGAAACATTGGACTTGAAGACTGTAACTGGTTTGACATCAATAACAAGCTGTTTCTTGGGATCCTGGTCTATATTACTGGTGAAGTGCCTCTTTCTTTGTTAATTTTTTTTCCTTCTACGTATGCCATATTGTTCGTATTCTGCTGTAAAGAACAGTATAAACAGGGTTAGGACCTACTGTATATCAGTAACCTTCTCTGGCTGAGAAATCTTTATCTTAATGTTTTCTTCAAATTTGTTTATTTAAGAATGATTCAATACAGTTTAAACAGTTAGGAATGTTGGCGTTCCCTCGTCCTTCTGTTTGCTCAAACATTGTTCTCGAATGTTATTTCCATTATTTTCTATTAAAGTTAGACTAGAGAAGATATGGTTTGCCCTGATTCCTAGATCTTTTTCTCCAAAGGCAGATTCTGAAAGTTTCCCTTGGTGTAGACTGAAAGCAGACTAGGTTTAAAAGTACTTTATCTGATCTTAAGTTACACTTCGTTTCTCTTTTATGTTTTCATACTTTCTGAAGGTGATTATGTGGATCACTGGATTGTTTGTCAATTAAGCTGCTTTAATAAGAACTTGCCCAAGAATTCTATGGTTAGCCCTGTCCTTGGTTGGTTTTAAACAGTTACTTAAGAGGCTTTTCTTGTTTGGACTGACTATAAATCCTCTGAGAAATTATTATCAGTTTCCACCCCTCCAACACTTTAATGTTTCCATTCCATCATTTTATCTCAATAATCTTGTGGTATAGATGACTTGCCCCTTGGATCACTCTTGATGTTGTTGCTCAATTAAAGCCCAGATATGACTCCATAGCCCAATGGACTAAAAACCAACGTTATATCTATCTATCCGCCAAAACTGTTCTATTTTCTTGCAACTTCTCACTTTTGAAACTTTTTGCACTTAGGACTTTCCCCTCAAGTAATATTTCATGCTCAACCATCCAAAACAAAACAAAACCCTTGGCCTTCATAACTAGCCTAATATCATTACCTTAAGCTTTTCAAAGACAATATTCATCTTTGTGCATATTGGAGAGATCCCTCTCCGGATTCAGGAGGGCTAGATCCTAGAATCCCAAAGTTTGGTTGAAACGATGTTGTTTCTGTAATTGGACTCTCCCAATCTTGCTAATAAATTACAGAGACCTAACACATCCCGGGTGGAATTCCTCCATGTAGTGAGACATCAATGTCAAGAGTAGATTGTACATATGGTTGGGCAACCCTACCGTTTCCCTCACAACGCAAACCAATCTGCCTCTTATTTGCACTAGCTCTATGAAATGGATAGGGGTGTGTGCTCCTCATCAAATGATGTTGAAATTCCTCCCTACCTTATCCTTAATACAGTAACATCTCACAATCATGTTGCTCATTGGTGGTGCTTTGTCTTCCATATGTGAGATCCTGGGGAATATCTTGCAATGACACAATAATTCATCCTGTTGGAGCATGTGCTCCTCCTTCCTCTGCATGAGGTACTAGATATTCTCTAGATGCGATAGCGTTGTAACCCCCATCCTTCTCTTCCTCTTCAATATGAATAGGAGGTAACTACTAAATAAGAGGATACTCTTTTGAAAAAGGAACCTGCATGTCATCTTATCCAAAGATATGAGACAGATATTTTTCCTCTATCAAGGTGTTATGCAAGATGTGAGTTTTTCCAACAGTTTTCTGAAGTGGTTTTGATTTTTTCCTTCTCTTCCAACCTATGAAAATGTTCTGTTTGTCTTGGTTTTCTTGGCTCTATCAAAAGTTTTTTAGAATGTCTTCCATCAAACCTCTCCACTAATCTCTTAGTGAAATTTGCATAAGAAGAAATATTAGCATTTTTCAATGAAAATGACTCAAAAATATACCAAGCATAGGCCTTACCTTAAAAATGCAGGGCTACAACTCTGAGGGCTTCATCTTCAAAAACTTGGTGCTGCTGCAAATAGGTGTGCAGCTCCTCTACCCAAGATTTGGCTGAAAAAGTTGGGGATTCATCAAAGGTAGATAGAGAAAATATATGCTTGTCATTATGCATGCTCCTCTCCACCTTGATCTTGCAAAACTCCTGAAAAGTGATATGATCTCTAAACATTTCAGTTTGAGATTCATATTATTGAAGAAAATCACTAAGAGTTTCCCTCTTAGGCATTCCTCCTTCTTCCATATCTCTGATGATAGATCTAGGCATTTGAATGCGCTATGCATAATAGGGTGTAGCTGCATGCTTACACCTATCATGTGCTAATCTAGATCGAGCTCTAGATTCAAACTTCTTTGGAGATTCCATCTCCTCTCTCAACTTCTTAAGATCTTCATTGATGCTATGCATAGATTTTGGAAGAAGCTTTGAGAGCCTCTCCTCCTTTCCTCCTACACATAGTGGAGTATTCTTTCTATTCATCTCTCCTTCTCTTGATAGCATAATGGCTGAGTTCCACACGCTGAGCGAAGATTTTGCTCTGATACCATTGTAATATCCCAAAATGGGAATGTAGCAGTGCATAAGCACATATTGGAATAATAGGGTGAAATTAAGTCATAAAATGTGTTGAGAAACACATAGCCATCAAATTAATGAAACAACAACAAAAATAAGTACTTCTACATCCTCCCAAGTGGGGAAAATGCAGCAATTTGACCCAGAAAATTTTATTTTTGGAGATTTTCATTTTAAATGAGAGAAATAACACTTGGTTCCCTTATAATATGTATTAAGGCCCCCACATACAAAAGAGGAACAAAAAAAAATCATTTATGATAAGTTAAAAATACCTCCTGGCCTTAAATCAGCTTAAAAATGGCCAAACCCCATGACTTAAGCTATGCATAATTTCTTAAGCACAAAATAGCATTATTTTCTGAGGTTTTCTACAAAAATAGGATATGTAATCCTGGATCTGGATTTTTATTGAACAATATGCTAAGAAAATGGAGATTTGGTCTCCTTAATACATTATAAAGATAACCCACCAATGGTTTCTTCAAAGCTTGAGTACAAAAAGAGAAAATATGAATATTGATCTTTGAAATAACACAATATTACTACAACATTACATGAATATATCTGAATAATACAATAGAGGGATGATAATCCCTTCCTCTAGCTTTCCAGGAGAAGGGTTGGCCCTTTCCCTAGGAAACTAGCTAAAAAACAAGGGCTTTAACCTTGCTGCAACAACTCTATGCCAAATGACGTAGTTCTTACAAGGGAATGCACTGTAGGACATGATTAATAGTTTGGCCAAATTCCAAGATGTGAAATGAGCCCATAAATCTTCCTATCTAATCTCTCAATACGAGGAAGGCACCCTCTACTGAGAAACATACCCGGAAGTGGTGTTATCAAACCTCCACTGCAACACCCCGAAACATAGCACTATTATGCTACAAAAATAACTTTGAATCTAGAGAATAGTGCTTGCCATTAAGCCTGGATGTGGAGCAATACAGTACAAAGCTCTCCCAAGAGGCCTCTTAAGGGAAGAGGTGGGATTCCCACTTGGGAACAACTGGTGCTAAACAACACCGCAACCTTGATAAAAAACAATAGGAAGCCAAGTCTAAACAGACCAATATCAAATGATAATATCAAAAGCATGCATAAAAAAGGTTCCCATACTCTCCATAAATAGCAAGTGAACCTCTTCACATTGGGTCCCATTCATAGGTGCCATCAAGCTCATGCAAGTTGTCCTCCACCAAAACTGTGTTGTTCATCAAGGAGATTCAATGTATCTAGACAAATTTGTTGACTTGGTCAAAGTTGACTGAATCAACATGATCCGATCTCTGTTCACACCCATGGGTGCTCAAATTAGCTGCTTATTCTTCCTCATTTAAAATTAGTAGTGTTATTGACCCTTCTAAAGAGGTTAATGGACCTCCCTACCCATTTATTAACCTACCTAGTGATAAAACAACTCTAATATTCCATTTAGCTTGAAGACTAAATTTTTGGAATATTACATTTTATCCTTTCCATCAGAACACACAGTTGTTGTTGTCCTACTACAAAAAAACATAAAGGGACAAGAGCAGCCCATAGATTTCTTCAGCCACGCATTAAGAGATTCACCTTTGAAATATAACATCATGGAAAAGCAGGGTTTTGCCTTAATCAAAGCACTAAAATATTTGAGAGTCTATATTTTGTATTCACACATCATTGCATTTGTGCCTCACATAGTGGTTAAAGATATAATTACACAAGATCCTAATGGAGAAAGAGGTAAATGGATTGCTTTCATACTAGAATATGATATGGAAATCAAGCCCACCAAGCTAATCAAATGAAAAGGATTGGCTAAGCTAATGGCTGAAGCAAATTTTCAAGCACTAGACATCAATATGATTGATGCATTGGATGAACAAGAGGAGCTGGCGACTCCACCTATTGAGGAATCATTTCTGAAGTCACCCTGGTATGCCGATATATTATATGTTATTTTTAATCTAAATGTTCCTCCTGGTTTGTCCAAAACAAAGACCAGATTCCTAAAACATAAGGTTGTAAAATTCTGCATTTTGGATAAAGTTTTGTATTGGAAAAACTCTAGTGGTGTATTTCCTAAATGTTTTCCTAAAGAATATGATGATAATATTAAGCATGAATTTCATGAAGGAGAGTATGGAGGTCCCCTCTATTGGAAAACCATTGTTAATAAAATCCTTAGGGTTGGTTTCTATTGGCCTACCCTCTTCCAAGACATCCAAAAAATGGTAATTTCCTATCATAAATGCCAAATATTTGAGGGTAAAAGAAAACTGTTCCCTTTTCCATTAAAGCCTATCTCTGTTGAAGCTCCTTTTCAATAATGGGGTCTTGATTTCATTGGAGAAATCCACCCTACCTCATGTGCCCAAAATAAGTGGATCCTTATTGTGACTGATTATTTTGCAAAGTGGATAGAAGCCATTCCTTCCAGGACTGCCATAGCCTCAGTTATTATCAGATTCCTTGAAAACAATATTCTGTCTAGATTTGGCTGTCCTAGGAAAATCATTACAGGAAATGTTGTTGCTTTTAAATCCAAGAAAATGGTGGATTTTTTCCATATATATCACATTAATTTGGGCCATTCTACAACTTATTACCCTCAAGGTAATGGGTTGGATGAATCCTCAAACAAAAGCTTAGTGAACATCATAAAAAAGTTACTGGAGGAAAACAAGAAATCATGGCACAACAAATTGGTACATACACTATGGGTTGATAGGCTAACAAATAAGAAGTCAATTGGTATGTCTCCCTATCAACTAGTCTATGGAACAGATGCAGTCTTCCCAACAAGCTTGGGATTGCCAGTAATGAAGCTCATTCAGGAGGTGTAGTCCAAAGAAAATGACATACAAAGGAGAATAAACTAGACTGTTCAATTGCAACAAAATAGAAAAGGAGTATACAACAGGCCACAACTTGTACAAGAAAATATGAAGAAAATCTTTGACAAAAGGACCAAGGCAAATGATTTCAACATTGGAGACAAAGTGCTGAAGTGGTATTCAAGAAGAGAGGAAAAAAGCAAGCATGGAAAATTTGATAATCTATGGAAAGGCCCATACACCATTCACTCTACAAGAGGTAATAATGCATTTTTCCTGCAAGAAATGAATGGAACATAATTATTGAAAGGTCCTGTCAATGGAAGGATGCTTAAGCGTTATTTCAGTTGAGAATCTCAGTTAAAATTTTTCTTCATTGTATATAACATTGTTGAAACAAAAACCTCAAAAAAATTGATACAAAAATAAATAAAGAAAAGAAGAAAAGAGGGCATATAAAAAGAAAAAAGGTAAGCCCCATACCAAAAAAAAAATATTTCTAAAAGTGTGCAAGTCAAAATTCCACTACTTTTGAAAAATTCTTGTTCAATAATACAGCTTGAACATGATTGAACAAGTTGTGAATTTGTGCTGATAAGATAGAAATGAAGATTTTCCAAACTATTTAAACTTGGATTACCAATAGATAGATAGAAGAATGACATTGGTTCCAAAGTATAAATTTGAACCAAAAGGAAAAGAGGGATAAATGATAAATGAAAAATTAAGGACAAAACCCTCAGTTTAGTTTACTTTTTGCAAAATAAATATTGTGTGCAGCTTGTCTAAAAATGCCACAATTCATGATGATCAAACTGCTTAATATTGATTCATTCATGATTTAAATTTCATGTTGATATATAGTGAATGAAAATATGTCAAACTATTTAATATTGACAGATAAGTAAATTAGGTAGAGAATAAAAGAGCTCATCAGTCTAATCTGAGCAATTGGAAGTTATAAGGGTATAAATAGATAGTTTTTTCTTTCAAAAGAAAAATGATGTCAAGGGTTCGCAAGTATAAATGCACCCAAAGAATGAATAAAAAATGTTAGACTAGAGTGATGGGTAGGCAGAATTACTTTGTATGAAGCATGATGTTTAATTACTGGAGGCCAAAGTCACAAAAGTTGCAGCAGATCAGCAATCACAGCAGGAAAATCAGCGAAATACAAAAAGGCTATTGATATATGTAATCCAGAGATTTGAGGTTCTTGAAACCTCCTAAAGGAGCTTCCCTCCCTAGTTGGAGCCATTTTTAGTCTCCTGTATTCACAGTATAACTAGATGACTATGGATTTTCTACAATTAACTAAAAATAACATTCCCTAACTATCATTTATTTTCAGAAATCTCACTGCCTTCATTATTTTCCATTTAACCTATTCACTATATCTCATTTTACCTTCTCCAGCACTCTTTGAATCTGAAATTCCATGTTTTACCCTAAATCCCTCATTTCTACCCCTCTCCATACCCAAAACCCCACTCCCTTTGCAAAAAAATCCTCCCCTACATTCATTTCCCTTCTTCCATCAAAACAATGTAAAAAATCCCTTTTTTACGTTGTTTTAAAAATATATTTAATTGATTCAGGACCCACCCTTTTAAATAAAACTATGTTTCTTTAAAAAACCCGACTCCCCTTTATATTTATAAACCTGCTCTAAACCTTAACCTCCCCACTTCTTTAAAACGCCCGACTCCTTCATGTTTTAAACCCCTGTCACGGACCTTACCTCACGTTGTCATATAACCTTGGCTCATCTTATTTTTAAATCACCTCTGCTTAAATGCACCTCGAGCCCCATATTAAAAAATCCCTGTGCTATATTCAAACCCAAAATTTCATTTAAAACCCATGCTCCACCTTCTAAACCTACCCGCAGTCAAAGTCACTCTACTACCGTCCAATCTGCTCCGACAAATCCTACGACCTGCATGCCTTTTCACAAACCTAAATGTGCAATGGATAAAACCTTTGTGACCATGCGAAATGGGAGGTATTCATGCCCATACTTTCTGCCATGCATCACTTCCTACATATTATCGCATGCCCTCCGTCCAATACTATTTACCGCTTACACCCCATGCGATAAACCGCCCACTGCCTTCGTGCCATAAACCAGAAACTGTTGGCCCATTTCAAAATTTTCAAACCCTGTATCATCATGATAAGCCCTGAAACCCTATGATGCCCCATGAAACATTTCTTGAAGGCCTGTAAGGCCATAACCACGTAGAATACCAAAAGTCTCCATATCTGGATTCTGTCCACAACGCAGGTTTTTTATTTACAAATTGTTTTTAGTTTTGCAAGTCGTCTATATATAAGAAAACACAATAAATCAATCTATGTTTCTAAGGTCCAATAATTGTTTAAAACAGGTTTTTTGGGTGACGATTCAGAATTGAAGACAATGATGGATCATGACCATTGATGATCATTCAAACACTCCAAGGACAACAATTTTTCATCAAAAGATAGGGTTAGAAGACCAAGTTAAAGGAAAATCACAGAAAAATCAAAGATAAAACAGTTAAAGAGAAGAGATAAAGAAAGAAAAGACTGTGACAGTAAAGAGAGTGAAAGAGAAAACAGTTAGAAGATACAGATGAAGACAGATTTAGGACTAAAGGATAAATCAAAGTTTAAAGACTAATCAGAGCTTAAAGACAAATCAACAAAGAAAGACAAATCCAAATGACAAAGGCGAAATTAGCCTTTACTTCTTCTAAACCTCATTTGGCCACCTACAACCTAATTTTACTAAAGATAAATATCTCAGTTAATTTTTTCAGTCAGAGATATTTTTAGAAGCTCAATAGTTATTGTGAAAGTTAATGATAAAGCCAAATAGACAAAATATCTAAAATTTAGCTCAGCAGTTAAGTCAAAAGTTATTGCTATAACTAGTTAGTCAATAATATTTTTCCTTGGGCCTTGGATGGTTTTAAAGGTCAAGATTACATTTAATATGTAATAAGTGTAGCCTGAAACCCTAGAATAGGATCACCTCCTCATCTGCAGATAAATATTTCATGTATTGTTCATTATTCTTGTTGGTTGGTTGGTTGGCTGATTGTTATGCTGGATTTTGATCAGACTCTGAGTTGCAAATATTGTTGCACTACAACATTGTAACTGTTTTGGACATCAATAATATACGCACGTTCAAAGTTTTCTTGAGATATGTTAATGGTGATGTTATGCCTCTTTGTCATTGTTTCTCCTTTGTTTACCATATTGTTCATCAATTTCTCTGATAATAGAACACAAATTTTAGATTGAGATATGTTGTTTGGGCACCTTAATTCTGTCTGTTTCTATTATATTTATGTTTTCTTCTACAAGGTATGATTAGAGAATTCAGGGGTGTCCTGCTCTCTAGTTCCACCTAGCTTGTTTCCTTGAAGTTTACTTAGTATATTTTAGCCAAATAATTCAAGGTTTTCCTTGCTCTTTAGTTTTTCTTAAACTATTATTTTAAAGGCCTTATTTGAAGTTTGATTAAATAATTCAGTGGTGTCCTTCTCTTTAATTTCACTGAACTATTACCTTGAATGTTTTCTTTGTCTGAAAGTAATAACTAAAGAATTTATGGGTGTATTTCTCTTTAGGATTGCTAGATTTTTGTCTTAAGGTTTTCTTAGTAAAGATTAATTAAAGAATTCAAGAGTGTCTTGCTCTTTAGTTCCTCTTAAATATTTATCTCAAAAGGCTTTTCTTGTTGAAGTATAGTTAAAGGATTCTTAATTACCCTTTAGTTTTACTGAATTCAAAACTTGTTGTCATTTCATATTTCATCTAAACTAAAAAGATCCACTTGATATAGTTAGCTTTCCATATGAAAACCCTTGCAGAGTTAATGTAAAATTAAATCCTTTTATGACTCCATAGCCCAGTGGATTACTGGTTTTCATTGTCTATCTATTCAACTGAAACAATCAATCAAGTAATCAATCAATCAGTAAAAAAAAAACAAACAGTCCCAGAACTTCATAACTAGCCTAAAATCAGAAAACATAAGCATAAAGATAAATAATTTTCATAATTAGCATAGAGAGAGCCCTATCTGAGCCCAGGAAGTCTAGGTCTTTGGACTCCAAAGTGGTTTGATGTGGTTCTCTGTAGATTTTTTTTTTGCTAATATTGCAAATCATGGGGCACCAACATGCTCTGATAAGGGAAGTCATCCATTTTCTACTCAGTATACCCCATTCCATCATCATCCCTAGTTTCAGTCCATCAATCGGTCTAATATGATCTCTCATGCCTTAGTTGAGGACCCTCATGGCCTCAACTATGGTGGATCTCCTTCTGTCGACATCATCACATTTGTTCTAGAAGACAGGTCTAGAGGGCAGTGTATCTTGGTTGCAAATTCCATTATTGTTAGGTGCCTCAAATCAGGAAAATGTACTCGTTATTTCCCTTTGTCTTGATTTTTTCTCATCCTCTCCACTTCAGCATCATTGAGATTTGTATACTTGATAGTTCGGTGATCCAACACATTGATCCAGTGACTCTGGGGTGTGTATGAGATGTTTCATAACTAATGAGGGGGTATCCCTTTATGTAGCCCCCCCATTCCTGGATGACTTCATTTTATGCTACAACCTCAGATGCAGCTCCACATATTTAATGGGTTTGGCCCTAGCCAATGGTAGCGCCTATAGAATGCATGTATCACTTAGATGATCCACTCATATTTTTAGAGCCCTTTCCTATTTATCAGGGCTTCTCTGGTTGTTTTTATATCTCATGTACTTAGGTGTTATTGTATTCATTCCTCGTTGTTTTTCGAGGCACAATATGTATGTGGGATCTTTTATATTTTTGACTGGCCCATGTTTATGCCATCATATCATGTACTTTATAGCTTAGTCTCATTTTACTAGGCGCATCATTATCCGTTGTACTTTGTCATCTCGACGGGCATAGTTATGCCTCCCCCACCTCACTGAGAATAGGTACCCAAACATTAAAGGAGACTTATCTCATTTGTAGGTCTCAGACCCTCAAGTTTTTTTCCTTTCTTGCTTCACTCCGTCTATGTATCTCTCTCTATATGACTCTCCTTTGGTGTCTAGTGATTGTGTTCTTAAAATGTACTTCAGTCATACGATTAGCTCCTAATGCTCGCACGTTGGGGGGCAATCCGTTACACCAATTTTCAGTCCTCTAACCATTTATAATTAGATGGATTGAAATACACCATGTAAGACCAATTTTAACATAATAAAATTTCTTTTACTATAAGAAATAATTTAATAAACCATAGTTTATTAATTTATTTTTTGTCCAAATAGAAAACCCCATGAGGAATAATTAATTAAACCATTGTTTAATAATATTCCTGGTCATATTTAACCCAAATAATGAGAAACAAATATATAAATAATTATTTATATTATTATTCTCTAGGAATAATTAGTTAAATCATTATTTAATTAATAGTCCTTGTTAAATTTGACTAAATCTTTCAAGAATAATAAAATAAATCATTATTTGTTAAATTATTTCTTAACCCCATCCTTGACGTGATAAATAAATTATTATTTATTATTCCTAAATAAAGGGGTTTAACCAATTTAAATTCCTTTTCCCTCCAACAAAATATAATAAAATTTTTCAAGCAGTTAGATGTAGATTTTAGTTAATAATATTTTATTATACATTGTTATCAAGGATAACTCAATATTTCGTTATAAATAGGAGGGTTTTCCATTCATTATGTACCTTTGATCCTTTTATCATGGTCGTACTTTGATCCTTTTGTCATTGTCATACTTTGATTTCTTTTATTATCTTTTTGCTTATTGAGCTCCCATTGAGTTCAATACGTCTTAGTTTTTCTACACCATTGAGAGAGAGAAACTTTCGATCTAAAGAATTGAGGACAACCAAGAAACCATCCCATTGAGGGGGACTAGTACCATCATCCTTTGTTCCCTTCCTAGGTGTTAAAATAATATAAAATTCTTTATATATCTTGTTTTTTCCATTGGATATTTAGAGAAAGTCTTATTTCATTTTATTGTTTAGCTACTTTTACTACATAGATCTGGGTTTCTATTGCATTTGTTTCAACTATCTATTGTAGATCTAAGGAATTTATACAACCATATTTGTTATTAGGGTTCTTTTTCATGTGTAGCTAAAGTGATCTATTTTCGTACACTTGCGTTCAGAATTCATTCTAACACATGTGCAGTAGGAACAAAATAAAGCATCATACACAAGCAACACATATGAACATAAGGATTTAAGGTGGAAACCAAATGTCGGAAAAAACCACATTGTTGTCGTCTTTGTATTCAATTTTATTATAATGAAAACTTGTTACATTATTGTACTGGCGCAGACTCATACTAGCACGCAGGCACCGACCTGCAAAAGGATACAACCTTCACTCGTTCTCCAACACCCACTAGAATGGAAATACAACCCCCTAATATGATCACCAGCTACTACTAGAATAAAGATTTGACTTCCTCACTGAAGGATCCAACCGTCAGCACCATCATGGACCATGTTTCATAAATTTTCACATTGGATCAACCTGATTCAACACATCATAACTTGTAGGCCACCTTTCATGAAATTTTCATACTAAGCCTACTACCATAATTTAAGCCCAATACTATATTTCAAAATTGTAATTGATCATTTTTATTAAACTAACTCCAAAAATAGAAGAAAAGAGAGATCAACGCCTTAGAATTTAGCCACTTCGAGGGGGAAACATCCTTTACATTACATAAATGAACAATT
The DNA here is from genome assembly GCA_034641835.2 of Pinus albicaulis. Classification (NCBI taxonomy): domain Eukaryota; kingdom Viridiplantae; phylum Streptophyta; class Pinopsida; order Pinales; family Pinaceae; genus Pinus; species Pinus albicaulis. The sequence goes on along the minus strand of CM076573.1, from coordinate 52,683,205 downwards.
CTTGGATGATACAAATGACAAAATCTCCTTTCTATATATAATATTCCATGGGGTCACACTATAATCCTAGCTAGCCTTGTAGAAATTTATTAATACTGATGCATTACCGGATTCTCGTGATCTGACAATTTTTATCTTCTTGCTAAATACATAATCCTTCCACTGTTAAACTTGAGGAAATTTAAATTCAATTGCAAACACATGTGAATAAATTCAATGACACATAACACAGTTTTTTAATGGGAAAGATTAAAGCTAAAAACCCCAACTATCATATATTATGTATATCAATGGATCATGTAATAATCTCATAGAAAGCTTAGTACATCAAGCTCTGAGTACAATCAACAATAATTACCCACTGGCATGCAGAAATTTGCATATCTATGCACCTCCACTGCGCAATCCCTACTAAAGAAGACCCCTGAATGAATTCGAATTGGCCTTGCCTTGACTGTACAATCCTCATTGGAACCTCCAATGTGTTTCACATGCATAGAATCCATCACTATAGTCACAATAGATAGTCCACCTCACCCTTTCACCTATCTCTCCACTGGGTCTCCACTAGAACTGACATGCGAGTAGTTAACTGTTGTATTTGTTCAGTTTCTAGTGAGTTATTTGTTTTGAATTAATTAACTAATTAATTCACTTAACTCTCACTAGTGTATCTTTAAGTTAGACTAGATACAACTAGCTCAACTGAGTTTAACTCACTTAACTGAGTTAAACTAAATAACAAGTCCTGTAACTACTCTTCCAACTCTGTCATAACTTTTCCACTTTAGTTCTAACTGAGTCCTCCATGCATGAGCCACCAATAACCTAGGAATTGTGTAATTCCTTTAGCCCATTGATTTTCCAAATCTGTTCACTGAAATAAAGTGCTCTAAGAGAATAAGTTGATGTTTTTTGTTAGATTATTATTAAGGGTTAATAATAATCGACATGCACCTATTTTTAGATTGACGATCTATAAATAGACTTCGTCCAATATTATAAAATTAGAATTTCATCTATTTTTCACATTTGATCAACCATCTACAAATAGCATCCTACAACTTATAGAATATGCTCACCATGTCTAAAAATAGACATACACCTAAAAATAGCCTACAATCCCCACTTAGTGAAGGTGCTTAATTTTCACTAAGCTCATCATCTTGTTGAATCTCAACACTCCCTCTCAACAAGATAGGGATTATCCTTCACCCCGATCCTACCTCTATGGTATTTTAATTTTCTCCTTCCAAGCACCTTCTTCAGAATATCTACATCCTAATCTTCCATAGGAATGTACTGAAGCAACATGATCTTCTGCTGCAAACAATCTCTGATATGATGATACTAGATATCAATATGTTTAGATCCATCATGAAACACAGGATTAATCAAGAGTTTAATGCAACTCTGATTATCACAATGTATCACTATAGGATCTAAATGTGAACTGAAAAAACCGATCAGGATCTTCCTCACCCAGATAGCCTCACATGCAGCTCGACTTGCTGCCATGTATTCTTCTTCCGCTGAACTGATTTCCATGGATCTTTGTTTCCTATTGTACCAATAAATTATTGTAGATCCGATACTGAAAACCCCTCCTGATGTGCTCTTTCTATCCATTAGGCTACCTGCCCAATCTGCATCCGTGAAGCCGTGAAACTTCACCTCATCTATCTGTCTATACCATAAGCCATACTCAGATGTGCCCCTGAGATACCTCACGACATGCTTGCCTACCTTCCAAAAGAGCTTGGTAGGATTAACCATATCTTGACTAAGTTTGTTCACCGCATAACATATGTCTAGTCTTGTATTAACTAAATACATGAGCGAACCCACCAAATGTCGATAAATAGTGACATCCACTACCTCTATCAATGTAGCATCCTCTTTCCTCCAATTTCTTGGAAGAGGAGTATCCATGGGCTTGCAGTCCTCGATGTGAAGCTTACCAAGTATCTCCCGAGCATACTTTCCTTGAGACATAAAAATTTCACCTTCTCGCTGCCATATTTCCAATCCAAGGAAAAAATGAAGGAGGCCCAAATCCTTCATCTCAAACTCCTGTGCAATATCTACCTTGCATAAGTGTATCAACTGCTCATAAAAAATTAGTATTAAATCATCAACATAAAGAACATTTATTGAAAGCTTACCCTCCACCACAATTTGGTATAGGTTTGCATCTGCCTCACTCTTGGTGAAGCCAAGTCCAGTGAAACAGTTTTTGATCCATGTGTACCAAGCACGTGGTGCTTGCTTTAGCCCATACAACACTGTTTTAAGTCTGCACACATGGGACTCGCTATTGAAGATCTCAAATCCTTTAGGCTGCTCAATGTACACCTCTTCCTCAATGATCCCATTAAGGAACGCAATCTTCACATCCATCTGATCAATGTGCCAACCCATCTATGTTGAGAGAGCAAGGATGGTCCTTATGGAAGAATATCGCAGGACAAGTGCAAAGGTTTCTTCATAATGAATCCCCTCAATCTGTGAGAAGCGTCGGGAAAAAAATCTTGCCTTATAGTTCTCAACGCTCCCATCAGCATCTTTCTTTACCTTGTAGATTGATTTCGAATCTACCACTGATTTACCAACCGGCCTTGGAACAATCTCCCAAGCATTGTTTCTAATAATGGAGTCATACTCCTCCACCATGGAATATACCCATGTGGGCTCCTGCACTGCTTCTTCAAAAGAATATGGCTTTGTCATGACACACTTTCTCATAGGAGCCATGTATCTAGTAAATCGGTCAAGTGACTATCTCTATCTATGCTATGATTTAGGGACTCCTACATTCTGTGTCGCATCAAGCTTAGTCTCTTAGCTTCTGTGGTACGCTTTCTACCAGTTCTGATGTTTGGTTCTGCATGAGTGGACTCCTCCACTCCATGAATATCCTCTTGTGGCTGATCCACATCTAGAGGATCATATTTGGGAACAAGTAGCTCCTCCTCTGCATGCAAGTGTAGCTCCCTCTCAAGCGACAACTTCATGGCTTTCACCTCATTGAATTTTATATCCTGTCGCACCACAGTCATTCGACTATTTGACAAATACACACGATAATTATGGGGTGTTTCTATGTATGCCACAAATATCCCAACGTCTGAAATCGACTCCAGCTTCTTCTTGGCATCCTTTGTCACATGAATGTAAACAGATGAGCCAAAAATATTCAAATGAGAAATATTAGGCTTCTTACTAGTAAAAGCTTCTTTAGGTGTATTCATGCCAATTACCCTATGAGGACAACGGTTTTTCACATAAACCGCAGTGTTGCATGCTTCCGCCCACAAGTGCATTGGTAGGCCCTGGTCATGTAGCATAGCTCGTGCAACACCCACGATCGTTCTATTCTTCCTCTCCGTGACCACATTCTATTGTGGGTTATGAGGCACTATGAGTTCTCTTTGAATTCCTTCTTTGCTACAGAAGTATTTGAATTCATTCGAGATATATTCACCACCATTATCGCTTTGCAGAGACTTCACTTGCTTCCCTGACTCCTTCTCCATAAATTCTTTAAACTAACATAACTTTGAGAATGTTTCGCTCTTCTTCTACATGAATAATATCCAACATCTACGAGAATAGTCATAAAAAAATATAACTTAATACATGTGTTTTGCTGTTGAAGAAACTAAGAAACGTCCACACACGTCTATGTGAATTCTCTCCAGGATCATTGAAGCACGGTTCTCCTTCTCATGAAAGGTGGTCTTCACAAACTTACCCATAGTACATGTTGTCAATCCTAGAGACAGCCTTGAGTTGCGAACGACCAGTGCCTAGGACATCTTAAATAGCTGAGAGCAAAAGTAATATAATATAGCAAGGATAACTAGCAGGACAGAGCTCTCATGCTTTTCATTTATAAACAGGAAGTTTAGCTTGAATGGAACCAAAACTTTCAGAAGTTTGATGCATGAAAAGTTATATTGCAAAAACAAGGTGTAAAACTCTTACGCAAAGGCAGCAGATAATTCAAAGACAGTTCACGGTAAAGAAGGCCAGTTCAACAATACTTCATAGAGATAAGTAATCAGCAGATATTCACTATGTAAGAATGAATGAGTAAATATCAGTTGTCGCATCGATAATATCTGGACACACATATCACCATGTAGTGGGCTTATCTATTTAAGAATCCATTCACCATAATAGCATATTCCAAAATAACATCACATCGAAGCCAATATAGCAGAAGTATGGGTGCTGTGAGAATGGAACAATATATCATGCATGAGCTATATTTAAAGCGCTAGATTGATTCCAACATAAGTATCAACTAGGATAAGTTCACATTAAAATCAATGAGCTGCTCGCATTCCAAAACATGATACAGGAGAAACGGATGAGATAAGACGAACAATTGATCGACACATAAAGGAGAAGTTACGTTCTATTAAATATCAAAGACTAGAATCTTCCTTACAGACAAAACTTCTCTTCATTGAAACCCAATGGGCTCTGAACCTTCATGCAATAGTTCAACAAAAATGCATACAAAATCATCTTACAGCATAGTTTTCTGATAAAATCTGGAACCCTGTGTTCTCTTATGTTCCTGTTTATATAGGAAATTATTTACATGGGTGAGAAGATATTTTGGGAAAATATCTTCTTCGCATGCTAGGAATTTGTTAGAAGTCCTTGTCAAAGTAACCAAAAATCATGATGAGGAATAAAAACCTCTCATCCTTTGCTGTTAGGCGCTCGGCCATTTTAAAACCAAAATTGTATAATAGTCTAAGTAAAAGTAAATTGCTGTGTTGAAATATAAATTCCACCTGAAACTTGAAAAAGACTAACTAAGGTAAAAAAAGTAAAAAGGCCATGAGGGCCGAATCATGAAATAACAATGCATCATTTGCGAGAAGGGGTCGAGGCTATTGCTGATACTGGTGGCGGCACATTTGCGGATGAACTGGAAATTTGGCTGACAAACTGGGTGCACCTCTGCTGAATGGCCGCGGCAGGCTCAGGCATCGCTGCAAATTCTTCTACCCTGATGAAGGCCTCAGTGAGATCACTCGGATTTTCCTCGGTAGGAATTTTATGTTTTAACAAGTGAAGGAGGGAAAACTCTGGATGGAGTGATGCAACAATGGTTTCGACCTTTAGTCGAGTGGTTTTATCAGACAGGACATCTATCCAGTCCTTTTCTTTCTTTCGGCATGTTTCATATTCCGGTAATGATCGCAGCATGGAAGGGGTGGTGGAATCCCAGCACGTCGGAAGCCCTGCTGTCGTAATATCGGCCCAAACCGCATCAAACCCATCCATGATGTATACCAACTGCTGCAAGGCCTTCGAAGCTGCAACGCGAGCCAATTCCTTATCAATGATTTTCTAACATTCTAAGGCTTCCTTATGCCGGCTGACTATGCCATGCTGATCTTCTTCGTTAGCTCTCAGCCCTTTCAAGAATGACACATATTCCCTGGCGTACTAAGCTCTGTTGACCAAATCGAGATCCCCTTCCTGAAATCTCCTCCTGAGATAGAGTGCTGAAGATTTCATCTCCTCGATGACTTTCAGAAACACCCATTGCTCTGTTATGGCTGAAATGATCTCGGACCAAATAATATTTCTACCATCCCTGAGAGTGAGGTTACCTTTTAGGCACGCGTTGAGATCATTTATGGTCTTCTGCTGGTCGGCCCTCGTTTTCTTTTCTTGTTCAATCTATTTCTGCAATGCTTCTATTTTTCTAGTATTCTCTGATAGGGATTTTTCCAAATTTGTGATCCTTTGCCTTGCGGTGGAAGCCTGTTTCTCCAGTATATCATTTTCAGCTTTCGCTGCTTCCAGCTTCTCTGAAAGTGAACTCGTCTCAGGTGGTGTTGTAGCAGGCACAAAACTGTGCGTGTCCCAAGTGTTCTGTAGCTCTGACAACCTGCTCTGAAGGGTAGCGATTGTTCCTGCCAATTTCTCCTTCTCTTCTCTTTATTTTGACAATGTTCCGACCAATTCCATTTTTTCTTTCTCTACTTACGCCAACTCGGCTGTCTGTACATGCTGGGAGGCCGGCATGTGGGCTTTGCTTTTCAATGAGGCAACTTCCTTCTGTAATTGGTCTATTACAAAGCCCTGTGGGTTTGCTTCCCCGGTCTCTTTCCCTTTGATTTGATCCCGTAGGCCACGTATTTGATTTGCCAGGGTGCGGGTACTTTCCTGCTCGTTCTTCGGGGTATCCCTCACCTGTTCATGCTTTTTCTCGAGTTTTATCATTGCAATGGTAACTCTCATTACCTCATCCTTCAGCATATCGCCTATGACCTGAAACAGGTTACACATATCGGTTGCTGGCACCTTAGCCATGTCAATTGCATGCTCGATCACCCGGTAACTAGTGGCACCTGTATCAGGGTCCAAAATGGCTTCAGCCATAGACAGTACCAGGTGTTCGATATCCACATTCATGGTGGCAGAAATCCTGGTGTGATATTTCTCTACATACCCTTCCAGCTCGGCTTTGTATTTATCTCTGATTATCCTATTTTTCTTGATCCTTTCGGCTACTACTGGTGAAGTATAGTCTCCAATGGCCCGTGAGACCTCAATGAAGTTGAAGGAGGTGGTGTTGTCTCTCAACACTTTGATTCTGGCCTTGCTACTATCAAGTTGGGCATATGGTGTGAACGGTTCAAGCAGCTGTTCTTCCCCTATAACCTCGGCCTCACTTGAGACTGTTTTCTGCTTTTTGCAAGCGGGGGAGCCTGCTCTTGAAGGACCCACTTCTTCTTCTTGGCCTTTATTGATGCCTTCCTCTTCCCATGTGGCAGATGAATCTATCTCCATCTGTGAAATCAAAGGCCAAATTTCCATGTTAGCCTTCCACTCTATAAATGGTCTTGGTTCATGTACATAAGGGGTGGACCTGTTCCTCATTTGTTTGTTTGAAATAATCTCCCGAGGATCATGGGCCCAATAATTCCCCTGTCTTAGGTCCATGCCTTGCAACAGCTTCTCGAAAATGGGAAGGGCGTGTCTTGAATTCACAACGAACGGGCCGATAGTGGTAGGAAGCCTCAGTATGTAACCCTTCTTAGCGGGGACAAAGTGGAGCTGGTCAGCCTTGAGGGCTTGCCGAATATACACCAGAGCATAAACTCGTCGAGCGGGAAACACGGATAGCAGGTAAGGGGTGACCTCGGCTCCATAGACCCGAATTTCAGTATAATTATCAGAGAGATACCAATCCCCGGTGCTCTGGGTTTTACCAGCTTGCAGCCAGTTCTTCATTTCAGGAAAAGCCCTAGGTGATGGCGAATCATGAATGATGGTGTAAGCGATGGACATGAAATCATTTAGGAAACCTGAATAACCCACCTCTTTTGGCAATTGGCACACTGCAAAGTTCTAGTCAAAAACAGGTCGGGGTTGAGAATTGACCTCGTATACCCTATCCAAGCCCAAACCCTTGAACTTATCAGCATGCTGATACAAGAAAAGATAGAACACTATTGAACATAAATGAAAGTGACTGGTTTCTGAAAGCTCTTGGAATTGGGTGTGAATGTTGGCAGATAAGTAACCCGGGATATCCAGGATGACCCCCTTCTCAGACATTAACCACAGAAAGAAAATACATACTTTCAAAGTTTCCCCCGACCTGCCTACACCTAAAAAACCCGCAATGAGAGCGAGGATGGGTTGCACTTCTTCCTTAAACAGGTTTAATGGAAGGAGTTCCGTACCGGGAAGGGAAGTAGCCTGGCTGGTGGTAATAGAAGTAATGAAGATTTTTTGATGCTCCCATGGCAATTTGGTAAACTGGAAGGTTAAAGATTCTTTGCTGAAAGCAATGTAGGTGTCGCTGGTGGGAAAATGGAGGGCTTGCTTGATGATGTCGGGCGAAAGGGAGAAAATATTTTTCCCCTGAGCAGAGGTAAACGTGCCTCGGTTTTCATCGTAGGTGTCTCTAAGCCAGCAGATAAACTCGACCACCGGGAAGGCTTGGGGGGTAATCTGATGGTAAAATCCTGATACAACCACCCGATATCGATCCCTATTCTGGACATGTCGTGAAAAAATCTCAGGTCTTATACTGCTAATGGGGAAAGGGTATTGGTGATCGCAGATTCCAGCTTGCTGTTTGATGAAAGGCTCGAACCCGGGAGGGTTTCTGGTTTCTCAGACCTGGGGAGTCTCTGGTTCGTTTTTCTTGGGTGTGCCCCTTCCCATGACTGACATATGAAATTTGAAAAGAAAAAAGAAAGGGAAACAGAGGGAATGTAAGGGACGGAGTACCTTTAGAGTAGGTAAATTTGCTTGGGAAAGTGACGCAGGGGGTAGTCTGGTGATGATTGGGTAGACCTGGTACTTGTTCCCACTTGGTATATACCATAACTGGAAGACCTGTGACTTTTACTGCAGTAAAATACAGGAAACTGTTGTCTAAGACTGGTAATTCTGAGGCGAAAAGGCGTAGAGGTGAAATAGGCAGGGTAAGTGTCGTAAGGACACTGACATTGGGGCACACGGCATATAGGGATTGGGCATGAGTTGGGGACAGGTGAACACCGCGTGCCGGGTTTAATACTGGTACGGGCCTCAGTACCAGATAATCTAGAAACATACCTTACCTCTCTACCGCATACACCATATGATTCCTGGAACATATCATTCGCAAAGCGAATTGAATACATAACCTACCAGTCGTAAGGGCCCACATTGTGTTCCGCCACGTCACCGTAACTCCGCGCTTTAATCTTGCCACTTCATTCTGGCCTTGGGTCCCCGCCATGTCACGTTATTGCAACTCCGCGGGGGTATGGGTCTCTTCCCTCTCTCGCTCCTCGACCCCCACGGAAATTCCCACTTGCAGTATTCCCTTGTGTGCATATTCGTAAAGCGACAATTCTTTTAATATCTTTGTTCCGCGCTCTTCGTACCACATATTTGCGCTTTTTGTATTTCCGTTACCATTTTTACTTTATACCTCAGCCTTTTCGTATTACTTCCACCTCTAGCTTTTAGGCACGTGACTTTTCTTACGTTGTTTCACTTTGACAAACTCTTCAAATATTTCACCATTTTGATATAATGTTCGATGCATGACTTATCAACATTTAATAAATCCATGACTTATGCTAAATGTTGATCAACATTGGCTCCACCTGGGGACGACACGTTCATCCTTGAATGTGTCGAGAACTACGCAAACCACCTTTTTGTCTTTTGTGAACGCCATTTCTCATTCCTTTCGACTTTTACCTCTTCTCTTCATGATTCATAAAAAAAAACACACATTATTCAAACAACGCTTAAAACAGGAAATAATATACAATATGATACATCAGGCTTTCTCGGCCCAGATCAGTACTGGAAATAAGGCTTGAGGAATTGACCATTAACAGGGGCGTCCAACAAATCCCCCTGCAAATTCTCCAACATAAAAGTATTGTTGCCACCTTGTTCTGTAATTTTGAAAGGGCCAAACCAGAGGGGATAAAATTTTTCATGTTTCCATTTATCTGCCCTTCAAATGTCCCATTTGAGCACCAGATCTCCCACCTGTAACTTTCTGTCTTTGGCATGTTGCTCAAAAATATCCTTCATTTTCTCCTGATATTCGATCAGCTTCTGACTCACCTGATTTCGCATTTCTTCTAGCTCCACCAACTGATTAATCCTCCTAGTTACATCGTCAGGCTCCTCTTGAATTTCTTGCATGAACTGAGCTACCGGTAAAGCTATCTACACAGGAAAAACTGCTGCTCTCCCATAAACCAATTCGTATGGGGACTTCCCAGCTGCCCTCTTGCTAGTAATTCGGTTTTCCCACAAAGCGAATTTCAGCTGAGAATCCCAATTCTTCTGATTCTCGTTGCTATTCTTCTTTAGTGCTCGGACTAGAGTTTTATTTGAGGACTCTGCGAGGCCATTCCCTTGGGGGTAGTAAGCCGTAGAGTGACCCCGTGCAATATTATACTGCTGGAAAATTTTGACAAATTTTGTGGATTTAAAGGCTTGTGCGTTTTCAGTTACTATCTTAGCAGGACAACCAAATCTGGATATGATGTTTTCTTCTAGGAATTTCATTGCCACGGTGTCTGTTGCGTTCCGAGCAGGTATAGCTTCCACCCACTTTGTGAAGTAGTCTGTGGCGGTTAATATCCACTTATGCTAGCCGCTGGATGGGGGGTGTATTTCTCCGATGAAGTCGATCCCCCATTGCTGGAATGGATCACCTACATGGACAGGTATCATGGGAAGGGGCACGAGCTTCTGTCTCTCTGCAAACCTTTGGCACTTCTCGTAGGCTCTAACTCGAGTGAACACGTCTCCAAATAGCTTAGGCCAGAAAAAACTAGCTTTCAGAATCTTGTGAGTAGTAGCTCGCCAACTGTAATGGCCCCCACAGATTCCCTCATGAAACTCAGCTATTATACTCTCCACCTCTTCTTCCGTAAGACACAGGAGTAGGATACCAGAGGGATCTCTCCAATAGAACCGACCGTTGGCAATGACATACTTTTGCGACCTCAACCTCAGTGCTCTGTACTTAGTTTTGTCACAACTGGGCAGGCAACTGAGGGTTATAAGGTACTCTACCATCTCTTTGTACCATGGGCTGGTAAGGTACTTCATATGTATCTTCTGGGAGGCTATTTATATTCTTTGTGCTTCCTCCTTTGCCCCAGGATCTTCATTTGCTGTCATAGACAAATTGATACCCAAGGCCTGACAATTTGATTCAGACAAGATCTTGGCTAAACCTTGCCCCTTGATTAATTTGGTATGACGGATATCTAACTCATATTCCTGTATTTTGGCTATCCATTTTCATCTTTTTCCTTCACTATCCCCCTGGATAAGAATGTATTTAACAGCTGTTGTAGGAACAAATGCAGTGACATGGGACTGCAAAACATACATACGAAAAGCTTTGAGGGATTTCACCAGGGCGTACACCTGCTTCTCCAATATGTTATATTTCAGTTCAGCATCCCGGAGCACCTGACTGAAAAAGGAAATAGGTTGTTCATACCCCTCTTCGTTTTTCTGCAACAAAACTCCAGCTACTGTATGAGGGGATGCAAAGGAGAAGATCATAAACGGTTTGGCATAATCTGGCCCAGCTAACACAGGGGCTTCAGCAAATGCATTTTTAATTCTGGCAAAGGCTTCTCTTGACTCTGGTGACCATTTCACCTCATTATTCTTTTTTAGCATATCAGTTATGTGCCTAACTATATCAGCATAGTTAGGGATGAATCTCCTTAGGAAGTTTATACAACCTAGGAACACCTGAACTTCCTTTTTGTTTCAGGGCAGGGAAATACCGTTTATGATTTCTACTCTCTTGGGGTCAATCTTCACTCCATCTCTGGTAACTATATGCCACAAGAGCTTTCCCTCTTCTAGTGCAAATAAAGACTTCTTTGGGTTAAGGGAGAGGCCATACTTTATACACTTCTCAAAGGTTCTGTGCAGGTGTTCTATGTGCTCTGGATCATCCTTTGAAAACACAGTAATGTCGTCCAGGTATACCACCACGAACTGGTCTTGTTCTCCAATAAAAGAAATATCAATGGCCCTCTGAAAAGTGGCCCCTGCGTTAATTAGCCCAAAAGGCATCCTGGCATACATAAACGTCCCCCATGGAGTGGTGAAGGCCGTCTTCTTTTGATCTTCTGGCAGTACAGCCACCTGATTGTACCCGGAGAACCCATCCATCATCGACATCTAAGAAGCCCCTACCACTTTCTACAATATATGATCCATCTTAGGCAGTGGGTAATTATCTTTTAATGATGCCCTGTTCAGGTTCCTAAAATCAACACATAGTCTTATTTCTCCATTCTTCTTCCGTATAGGGACTAAATTTTCTACCCACTCAGAGTACCTCAATGGTACAATGATTTTAGCCTTCAGCAATTTCTTAATTTCTTTCTCAATAGAAGGTAGCAATAGTGGATTTATCTGTCTAAGCTTTTGCTTATGTGGTTTTGCATCTCCCTTCAGTGGAATCTTATGCTACATAATGCTGGCATCGAAGGTTTTTAGATCTTGATAAGACCAGGAAAACACATCTTTATAGGACTAAAATAACTTCTGATACAGCTGTTTATATTCTTCCGGAACCTTCTTAGACAACTTCACAATTTTAGGGTCAGCCTCAGTGCCTAGATTCAGGTCCTCCACCTGATTATCCTCTACAACTTTGTTTGGATGTAATGGAACATCATTCTTGTTAAACAACCTTTCTAAGGGTACTAATCCTCGGGGGATAATATTTCCTTTCAACTGCAGGAATTTGTGGCCAACTACCTTTTCTTCCCATTTATCTCCTGAAGTGTCTTCAGTCTCCACTTCTTCACAAATGTCAACCTCCATGTTGGAGAACTCCCCAACTGTTTCCAAGAATCTCTTGAATTTCTCGTCATCTTCAAATACTTTCCAGTGTTTGATATTGTCTGGGATTTATGGCCTATAACGTACCTCAATCTCATATCTCAAGAGAGGGTTCTGAGGTGGCCGAAAAGTACTGGTAGCCACTGCTAAGGAGTCTGCCATTCTATTTTGCTCCCGAGGCATGAACTGGATATTAAATTCCAAGAATAAATTCTCCACCAGATCCCAAACTTCGTTCCTATAGGCCCTCAGCCTAGGATGCTTAGCTTGGCACTAATTTCTCACCTGCCTGACTACTAGTTCTGAATCTCCTAGAACTTTTAAACTTTGTATGTTCATACTCCTGGCTATCTGCAACCCTAGTAGGAGTACTTCATATTCAGCCACATTGTTTGTGGCTTCATACTCCAGTTTGAAAGATAAGGGGACCCATTGGCCTGCAAGAGAAATCAATAGTACTCCAGCCCCATTACCATCCCTGGAGTTAGCCCCATCAAAATGAAGAGTCCAGATTTCTGATTCCAGGATTTCTATGGACTGTTCTGTCTTGATCTGGAAAAATTATGGTTCATGTACATACTCCTGATCTTCCTCCAGCATCAAACATGAGAAATCCCCCTCTCTGCTATAAACCAGAGAATTAACTGAGTCATCTGCCTTAGTAACTGTCTTGACAAACCTGGTTTACCTGTATAGCCTCCTCTCTTGACCCCCAAATACCGGGATAGTGGCATAGGTTAGGTCCAGCTTGATCGATCCACCAATTTTGGTCCCCCAAGATCTTGACAGTAGCATGCCAAATCAAGCTGGGATTTCAGCCACCACTATATCCATTACTACACTTTTTGCTGGGATCTGAGCTAGGTTAACCATCAAGTCTTTTATCATGCCCAGACACTTAACTCTTTTGGAGTCAAATGAATAAAGATCTTTGTATGGGCGAGTGATCTGTAGTCCTAGTTGCTCCATGACCAAGAGGGGTAGAATATTATGAGAGGCTCCCAAATCCAACATGTAGTTATGCAGGAACAGGTCATGTATTACTAAAGACACATAGAAAGGGGGAGTGGCAGCATCCAATTCTTTGACATGTGGTCAAAAAACAACCATAGGTCTTTCTTCCTGAAGGTTCAGGCTGTCTGGAATGTTTATTACTTCTGGAGGAAGCATAAAGGATGCGACCTGGGACTGATATACAGGCTGTTTTAACAACTCGGTCAAAGGGACTAGGATTTTCACTTTCTCAAGCTCCTTTTGTAGACAGAAAGCAGAGGAGGACTTATCTACTGACACTTCTTTTGATTCTTTATCTTTGGAGTCTTTGTTCTGAGGGGAAGGTTTGAATTCTTTTAAGACTGGCTTGACATCGGGGGGTGTAGCCACTTGTGAATATGAAGGAATGTGATCAGCAGGCTGTAAAGATCGGTTAAGAGGACTCTTACCTTTGTCCGAATTCTTCTGTGGAGTTGATTCCTTCCGAGCAGGTGTTTCTTCTTGGGGTGTGTCCTCCTCCTGGTCCTGAGTACGAGTTCTCTTTCTAGAAGATCTGAGGTCATACCTCCTATTGAATTAGGCTTGCATGAAATCAACGAACTGCTTGCAGTAGTCATCAATCTCAGGATCTTCAGTATCTTCATTAGCTTTCACTTCTAAGTGTACTTGCACCTCCACTTCGTCACTTCCATGTACAGGACATTAGATTTCATTACTGTTTGAGAACACAAGGCATGCCTCTTCCTGCTCATAAGCAGTGTCTTCGGTAGAACCCTCCATTTTCCCTTCCAAGTATAGAGGGTGTGGTACTTGGTCTTGTTGCTCCTTCTGTCCCCTTTGCAGTATCTGCAAGGGAGGCTTTCTGAATTGAGGGTTAAAGCCTATGTTAGGAGCATTTTGGAAATTCTTGGAGGATGAGTTCTTTTCTTCCATTTCAAGCTTTACCAGCTTGCTTGACAGATTCTTGATCATTTTGTTCATTTCCTCAATCCTTTCATTAGCTGAATCTCTATCTTGGCTCGAGGTGGATACCTCTTCCTTTCCCATTCTTCTTGTATCTTGTTTAGATCTCCCCTTAGATTTACCAGTGGAGGCGAATTTTGCCTCAAGCTCCAGTGCATCTGTCTGAGCATCATCTAGAGTGGCTGGCTTTCTTTCTCTCAGGGAGAAACCGAATTCAGAGTCAAAGGATACCACAAACACCACCTTGGCAGCAATCTGGTGTGGTTTCATTTCGGTGGGAAGACTCAGGTATAGCTTGTTGAATCTCTTAATAAACTTGGCCACCCCTTAATTTATTTTTTTCTTGAGTGTATTAAACTCGGTTAGACAATGTCCGTGGTCTTTCTTCTCCCCCCATTTCTTGAGAAAAGTGTCTTCCATTGCTTCCCATGTGTTTATGGAATGGTCTCCCAACGTCTTGAACCATTTTCTAGCTTCACCGTCGAGGGACTGCACGAATAGTCTTAGGACTATGTCAAGATGTTCTACGTTGAAGTTTTCTGTGAAGGAGCAGAAAACCTCTAGGTGCTTCTGAGCTTCAATCTCGTTTTCTCCATTGAAACGAGGCAGGATCTTTAGATAATCCTGTGGCAGGTTGTTCAGTACTGGGGGTAATGCCAGGGGGGCATATTTATTCAGCAGGAAGCCCGAGACATTTGCCATTGGAGGAGGAGGTGGAGGTAACAGATGAACTTGATGTGTAAGTGGAGGAGGAGGAGGAAGTGAGGTGTGGATGAAGATGGGAATATAGTGAACAACAGCTTGAGATGATGGAGACAAAAGAGGAGTATTAACAGCAGATACCTCAGTGACTTCTTTGACTTCCTCAGCCTCTAGAGTGGGGTGAAATGTATAACGAGTGGTGTCTATGGATTCAGACTCGTCTTTAACTTGGATGTTCCCAGGAGGTAGACTGTTTGAGTAGTAACCGGTTCCTCCCACAGCGGAGTCAGAATCTTGTACTTGAGCCACTTGAGAAGAGGAAGAAGGAAAGTCTTCCAGAGAGAATTGTGGGATTTCAGTATGGGTAAATTGTCTCTCCCTCCAATTTCTTCTATGTAAAATTCTTTCCGGGTTAGACACAGAGGGAGTCTTTGGCTGAGACGTATCTGACCTAAGGTGTGGCTTCCGAGGAGCCAGGACTGCAATTAGATTTATCTTAAAAATGGATGTGGAGTCACCAAGGTGAGATGTATACAACTCTCAACTCTCCATGCTCACCTAATTGAAGAGTGAATCGGGTTTGTCGAGGCCCAGGGATTTTAGTTATTCTTAATTACGTTCCCCGACAACGGCGCCAAAAAGATGTTTTCAATCCTAGAGACAGCCTTGAGTTGCGAAAGACCAGCGCCTAGGATATCTTAAACAGCTGAGAGAAAAATTAATATAATATAGCAGGGATAACTAGCAGGACAAAGCTCTCATGATTTTCATTTATAAACAGGAATTTTAGCTTGAATGGAACCAAAACTTTCAGAAGTTTGATGCAAGAAAAGGTATATTGCAAAAACAAGGTGTAAAACTCTTACGCAAAGGCAGCAGACAATTTAAAGACAGTTTATGGTAAAGAATGCCAGTTCAAAAATACTTCACAAAGATAAGTAATCATCATATGTTCACTATGTAAGAAGGAATGAGTAAATATCAGCTGTCGCATCGATAATATCTAGACACACATATCACCATGTAATGGGCTTATCTATTTAAGAATCCATTCACCATAATAGCGTATTCCAAAATAACATCACATTGAAGCCAATATAGTAGAAGTATGGGTGCTGTGAGAATGGAACAATATATCATGCATGAGCTATATTTAAAGCACTAGATTTATTCCAACATAAGTATCAAATAGGATAAGTTCACATTAAAATCAATGAGCTGCTCGCATTCCAAAACATGATACAGGAGAAACAGATGAGATAAGACGAACAATTGATCGACACATAAAGGAGAGGTTACATTCTATTAAATATCAAAGACTAGAATCTTCCTTACAGAAAAAACTTCTCTTCATTGAAACCCAACGGGCTCTGAACCTTCATGCAAGAGTTCAACAAAAATGCATACAAAATCCTCTTACAGCATAGTTTTCTGATAAAATATAGAACCTTGTGTTCTCTTCTGTTCCTGTTTATATAGGAACTTCTTTACATGGGTGAGAAGATATTTTGGGAAAATATCTTCTTCGCATGCTAGGAATTTGCTAGAAGTCCTTGTCAAAGTAACCAAAAATCATGATGAGGAATAAAAACCTCTCATCCTTTGTTGTTAGGCGCTCGGCCATTTTAAAACCAAAATTGTATAACAGTCTAAGTAAAAGTAATTTGCTGTGGTGAAATATAAATTCCACCTGAAACTTGAAAAAGACTAACTAAGGTAAAAGAAGTAAAAAGGCCGTGAGGGCTGAATCATGAAATAACAATGCATCATTTGTGAGAAGGGGTCGAGGTTGTTGCTGATACTGGTGGCGGCACATTTGCGGATAAACTGGAAATTTGGCTGACAAACTGGGTGCACCTCTGCTGATTGTCCGCGGTAGGCTCAGGCATCGCTGCAAATCCTTCTACCCTGATGAAGGCCTTAGTGAGATCACTCGAATTTGCCTCGGTAGGAATTTTATGTTTTAACAAGTGAAGGAGGGAAAAATCTGGACGGAGTGATGCAACAATGTTTTTGGCCTTTAGCCAAGTGGTTTTATCTGACAGGACATCTGTATGGTCCTTTTCTTGCTTTAGGCATGTTTCATATTCCGGTAATGATCGCAGCATGGAAGGGGTGGTGGAATCCCAGCACGTCGGAAGCCCTCCTGTCGTAATCTCGGCCCAAACCGCATCAAACCAGTCCACGATGTATACCAACTGCTGCAAGGCCTTCGAAGCCGCGACGTGAGCCGATTCCTTATCAATAATTTTCTGGAATTCTAAGGCTTCCTTATGCTGGCTGACTATGCCATGCTGCTCTGCTTCGTTAGCTCTCAGCCCTTTCAAGAATGACACATATTCCCTGGCGTGCTGAGCTCTGTTGACCAAATCGAGATCCCCTTCCTGAAATCTCCTCCTGAGATAGAGTGCTGAAGATTTCTTCTCCTCGATGAATTTCAGAAACTCCCATTGCTCTGTTATGGCTGAAATGATCTCGGACCATATAATATTTCTACCATCCCTGAGAGTGAGGTTACCTTTTAGACGTGCGTTGAGATCATTTATGGTCTTCTGCTAGTCGGCCCTCATTTTCTTTTCTTGTTCAATCTCTTTCTGTAATGCTTCTATTTTTCTAGTATTCTCTGACAGGGATTTCTCCAAATCCGTGATCCTTTTCCTTGCGGTGGAAGCCTGTTTCTCCAGTATATCATTTGCAGCTTTCGCTGTGTCCAGCTTCTTTGAAAGTGAACTCGTCTCACGTGGTGTTGTAGCAGGCGCACAGCTGTGCGTGTCCCAAGTGTTCTGTAGCTCTGACAACCTACTCTGAAGGGTAGCGATTGTTCCTGCCAATTTCTCCTTCTCTTCTCTTTCTTTTGACAATGTGCCAGCCAATTCCATTTTTTCTTTCTCTACTTGCACCAACTCGGCTGTCTGTACATGCTGGGAGGCCGGCATGCGGGCTTTGCTTTTCAATGAGGAAACTTCCTTCTGTAATTGGTCTATTACAAAGCCCTGCGGGTTTGCTTCCCCGGTCTCTTTCCCTTTGATTTGATCCCGGAGGCCATGTATTTGATTTTCTAGGGCGCGGGTACTTGCCTGCTCATTCTTCAGGGTAGTCCTCACTTGTTCATGCTTTTTCTTGAGTTTTCTCAGTGCAATGGTAACTCTCATTACCTCATCTTTCAGCATCTCGCCTACGACATGAAACAGGTTACACATATCGGTTGCTGGCACCTTAGCCATGTCAATTGCATGCTCGAGCACCTGGTAACTAGTGACACTTGTATCAGGGTTGAAAATGGCTTCAGCCATAGACAGTACTAGGTGTTCGATATCCACATTCATGGTGGCAGAAATCTTGGTGTGATATTTCTCTACATACCCTCCCAGCTAGGCTTTGTATTTATCTCGGATTATCCTATTTTTCTTGATCCTTTCAGCTACTACTGGTGAATTATAGTCTCCAATGGCCTGTGAGACCTCAGTGAAGTCAGAGGAGGTGGTGTTGTCTCTCAACACTTTGATTCCGACCTTGCTGCTGTCAAGTTGCGCATATGGTGTGAACGATTCAAGCAGCTGTTCTTCCCCTATAACCTCGGCCTCACTTGAGACTCTTTTCTTCTTTTTGGGAGCAGGGGAACCTGCTCCTGAAGGACCCACTTCTTCTTCTTGGCCTTTATTGATGCCTTCCTCTTCCCCTGTGGCAGATGAATATGTCTCCATCTGCGAAAGCAAAGGCCAAATTTCCATGTTAGCCTTCCACTCTATAAATGGTCTTGGTTCATGTACATAAGGGGTGGACCTGTTCCTCCTTCTTCTGTTTGAAATAGTCTCTCGAGGATCATAGGCCCAAGAATTCCCCTGTCTTAGGTCCATGCCCTGCAACAAATTCTTGACAATGGGAAGGACGTTTCTTGAATTCACGACTAATGGGCCGATAGTGGTAGGAAGCCTCAGTATGTAACCCTTCTTAGCAGGGACAAAGTGGAGCTGGTCAGCCTTGAGGGCTTGCCGAATATACACTAGAGCATAAACTCGTCAAGCGGGAAACACGGGTAGCAGGTAAGGGGTGACCTCGGCTCCATAGACCCTAATTTCAGTATAATTATCAGAGAGATACCAATCCTCGGTGCTCTGGGTTTTACCAGCTTGCAGCCAGTTCTTCATTTCAGGAAAAACCCTAGGTGATGGCGAATCATGAATGATGGTGTAAGCGATGGACATGAAATCATTTAGGAAACCTGAATAACCCACCCCTTTTGGTAATTGGCGCACTGCAAAGTTCCAGTCAAAAACAGGTCAGGGTTGAGAATTGACCTTGTATACCCTATCCAAGCCCAAACCCTCGAACTTATCAGCATGCTGATAGAAGAAAAGATAGAACACTATTGAACAGAAACGAAAGTGGCTGGTTTCTGAAAGCTCTTGGAATTGGGTGTGAATGTTGGTAGATAAGTAACTCGGGATATCCAGGACGACCCCCTTCTGAGACATTAACCATAGAAAGAAAACACATACTTTGGAAGTTCCCCCCAACCCGCCTACACCTAAAAAACCCGCAATGAGAGCGAGGATGGGTTGCACTTCTTCCTTAAACAGGTTTAATGGGAGGAGTTCTGTACCGGGAAGGGAAGTAGCCTGGCTGGTGGTAATAGAAGCAGTGAAGCTTTTTTGAGGCTCCCATGGCAATTTGGTAAACTGGGAGGTTAAAGCTTCTTCGCTGAAAGAAGTGTAGGTGGCGCTGGTGGGAAAATGGATGGCTTTCTTGATGATGTCGGGTGAAAGGGAGAAAATATTGTTCCCCTGAGCAGAGGTAAACGTGCCTCGGTTTTCATCGTAGGCGTCTCTAAGCCAGCAGATAAACTCAACCACCAGGAAGACTGGGGGGTAATCTGATGGTAAAATCCTGATACAACCACCCGATATCGATCCCTATTCTAGACATGTCGCGAAAAAAGCTCAGGTCTTATACTCCTAATGGGGAAAGGGTATTGGTGATCGAAGATTCCAGCTTGCTGGTCGATGAAAGGCTCGAACCCGGGAGGGTTTCTCGTTTCTCGGACCTGGGGAGTCTCTGGTTCATTTTTCTTAGGTGTGACCCTTCCCATGACTGACATATGAAATTTGAAAATAAAAATGAAAGGGAAACAGAGGGAATGTAAGGGATGGAGTACTTGTACAGTAGGTAAATTTTCTTGGGAAAGCGACACAGGGGGTAGTCTGGTGATGATTGGGTAGACCTGGTACTTGTTACCGCTTGGTATATACCGTAACTGAAAGACCTGTGACTTTTACTGAAATAAAATACGGGAAAATGTTGTCTAAGACTGGTAATTCTGAGGCGAAAAGGCTTAGAGGTGAAATAGGCAGGGTAAGTGTCGTAAGGACACTGAAAGTGGGGCACGCGGCATGTAGGGATTGGGCGTGAGTTGGGGACAGGTGAACACCGCGTGCCGGGTTTAATATTGGTACGGGCCTCAGTACCAGCTCATCTAGACACTTACCTTACCTCTCTCCCACATACACCATATGATTCCTGGAACATATCATTCGCAAAGCGAATTGAATACATAACCTACCAGTCGTAAGGGCCCACATTGCGTTCCGCCACGTCACCATTCCAATTCCGGTCGCACTTTATCTACCATCGTCACCCATCTCTATATGCATTTGGAGATCCTTCTCCTCCAAGTCACCAAACAACTCCTTGTCTCCCGTCATATGGAAAGACACACCAATATCAAGATACCAAGCCGATCCCATAGATCTTGAAACCAAGCATGTGATAAAAGAGAAATAAAGTTCAAATTGCGAGGCTAAGGCCTCTCTAGCTGCAGCTCCAACATCCTTCTTGTTCTTCTTTTTCTGTGGGTAGTTAGTAGCAAGATGCCCATGTTCGTGACAGTGAAAACACTTCACTTTGGACAAATCTAGCTTCTTGCCTTTAGCCTAAGATTTTGGATGGGATTTCTTCCCCTTCCCTTTCCTTGTTTTGGAAGCCAAAGCATAATTCTCTTCATCATCATTCTTAGATGAAGAGCCATCCCTGGTATTCCACCTTATCTCCTCCTGCACAAGATCCGACCAAAGTCGCTCCCAATCCGACAGTCTCCCCCATCCATTGACAAAGTATTCATAGCTATGTCAACTCTTTGGAAGCCCAAGGAGAGCCAAGCTCACCAAGTCATCATCCACAACTATAAACCCCACACTTCCCAGTTCATCCCTACATTGGACAAACTTCGTGATATATTTTGGAATACTGTTGCCCTTCTCCATTTTTATTTTTTTGAGCTTATCTTTCAATGCCAACTTCCTATGGTCGCTGCTGCTTTGGAAAATATATGTCAAGGCCTTCCACATTACAAATGGAGTGGATTTCCTGTGAAGGCTTGACACAATATGGTCTTTACACCTTCCAACAAAATTCTACTTTTCTTAGTTGCCTTCTTTTGCCATGTGTCAAGTCTTGCAGCATTGCTAGAAGCAGGCTTAGGAACATCGCTATCGATGAACTCCTTTAGTCCATTATCTTCAAGCACCACCTCCATCCTATCCTTCCAGGCTATGTAATTTGAGCTACCCTCAAGGGAATACTCCAATTACAACCCATTGAAATACATTTCAATGAATACTCAACTGTCGCACCAAGAAATTTCTGCAGCAAATTCGAATTGTCCACCAGCACAAAACTCAACACTTATTCACAATTGCAATCTCCAGTGATCAATAATGCTTTGATACCATGTATAAATTTATTAATATTGATGTATTACCAGATTATCTTGATCTAACAACATTTATCTTCTTGTTAAATGCATAATCCTTCCACTATTAAACTTGCGGAAATTTGAACTCAATTGCAAACACGTGAATAAATTCAATCGCACATAACACAGTTGTTTAACGGGAAATATTAAAGCTAAAAACCCCAACTATCATATATTATGTATATCAGTGGATCATTTAATAATCTCATACAATTCTTAGTACATCAAGCTCTTAGTACAATCAACAATCATTACACACTGCCATGCAGAAATTTTCATATCTATGCACCAATTTCTTGCCTCCTGAAAACCTGCCTCCACTGTGCAATCCCTGTTGAAGAAGACCCCTGAATGAATTTTAATTGGCCTTGCCTTGACTACGCAATCCTCATTCAAAACTCCAATGTGTTTCATATGCATTGAATGCATCACTATAGTCACAATAGATAGTCCATCTCACCCTTTCACCTATCTCTCCACTAGGTCTCCACTGGAACTGACATGCAAGTAGTTAACTACTATATTTTTTCAGTTGTTAGTGAATTATTAGTTCTTAATTAATTAACTAATTAATTCACTTAAATCTCACTAGTGCATCTTTCAGTTAGACTAGATACAACTAGCTCAACTGAGTTTAACTCACTTAACTTAGTTAAACTGAATAACAGCTCCTGTAACTACTCTTCCAACTCTTGTATAAATTTGACACTTCAGTTCTAACTGAGTCCTCCATGCATGAGCCACCAATAACCCTAGGAATTGTGTAATTCCTTCAGCCCACTAATTTTCCAAATCTTTTCACTGAAATAAAGTGCTCCAAGAGAATAAGTTGATGTTTATTGTCAGATTATTATTAAGGGTTAATAATAATTGACATGCACCTATTTTTAGATTGACGATCTATAAATATACTTCACGCAATATTATAAAAATATAATTTCATCTAATTTTCAGATTCGATCAACCATCTATAAATAGCATCCTGCAACTTATAGAATATGCTCACCATGTCTAAAAATAGACATACACCTAAAAATAGCCTACGAGCCCCACTTAGCAAAGGTGCTTACTTTTCACTAAGCTCATCATCGTGTTGAATCTCAATAGACCTAACAATAATAATGTAAGGGCACAATAGTAATAATATGGGGATTACAGGGGTACAAAAATAAAAATGGTGGGGCTGGACTAACAATAATAATGGACTACACTAGTAATATAGGGACCTAACATGCCCCTCTCCTTCAAAAAAGTGTTGTCCTCAATGCTTTAGTAGCTTTGGATGCTTCAGTATAAAATTCTCGTCCTCCCATGTAGAATCTTCAGTGGGTAAGTTCTTCCACTTGATGTGATACTCTGAAATTGATCGATTTTGTAGCTATAGAGTTCTTGTTTCCATGACTGCTTAAGGTTCCAATATGAATTTTCCTTCCTCATCAAGTTCTATCAATATTGTTTGAACCGAAATTTTTTCACATATAACCTTATTTGAGCATGAAACATGGAAACCTGGATGCACACGAGAAGAAGGAGGAAGCTCCAATTTGTATGGCATAGTACCAATATTTTGCAATACCTTGTAAGGACCATAGTACTTTGGTAATAATTTATTATCCTTCTTAGCTTGCTTGGGGGAAATTTGTTTGTATGGGTTTAGTCGTAAAAATACCTAGTCCCCTACATCAAAACTTCTCTCACTACAATGATGATTTGCCTATTGTTTCATTTGATTTTGTGCCAAATTTAGGTTAGACTTTAAGAGTTGGAGAACTTGTTGTTGATGCTCGATGTGATATTCCATTGCTTGAACCCTATAATTTTATCTTAAAGGCAATGTGATGGATGGTGGATGATATCCATAAAGTGTCATAAATGGGGTCATGTTTTCTACAGTATGGAAGGAAGTGTTATACCACCATTTAGCTAGAGGTAAACACTTGACCCATTGTTTTTTTTTATTAGATACAAAACAAAGAATATATCCTTCCAAACATTTGTTCACTATCTCAGTTTTCCCATCAGATTGAGGATGATAATATGAGCTATGAGCTAGTTGAGTACCCAAACAAGAAAATAATCCTGTCAAACAATTTCCAGTAGAAATGGGATCTCTTTTGCTTACAATAATATTTGGGTTTCCATGTAGCTTTTGAATTGTTTCCATAAATGCAGTAGCAATTGTACTTGCTTTAAATGGATGAGATAATGCACAAAATTGTGCATACTTGGTAAGTCTATCAACTACCACCATGATGACACTCTTTCCATCAGAATTAGGTAAACATGTGATAAAATCCATTGAAATCTCCTCATAAAGTTGACTTGGAATGGATAAATGTTGTAGAAGACTCGAGGTCTTAAATGTCTCCACTTTATTTTTCTAGAAAACCAAACATTCTGCCACAAACATTTCAATATCAAATTTAAGGCCATCCCAAAAAAATTCTTTCTTCACCCTGTGGTAAGTTTTAAAAAATATTGAGTGTCCTCCTAAGGGAGAAGTGTGCAATTCCAAAAGAATATTTTGTTTTAGTTCGGAATTCTTACTAAGATATAAGTTACCTTTGTACTATAAGGAATCATTTTTCCAACTAAATGTATCAGATGTACTAATATCTTTTTGCAACTTTTGAATGAGTGTCCACACTCCTTCTTCCTTCTTCCATTCATCCCTTGCTTCAGTTATATAATCAGGTTGGATAATAGAAATGGCACAAAGAAATGCTTCCACCTCTTCATCCTTTATTGAGAGTGCATCTGCAACAACATTTAGCTTCCATTTTTTGTAGATGATTTCAAAGTCATAACCCAACATCTTTGTGACCCATTTTTGATGCTATTCTGAAGATAGTCTTTGTTCGAAAATGTATTTAAGACTATCATAATCTATTTTTACCTTGAAGTGTCTTCCCATTAGGTAAGGTCACCATTTCTTTAGTGCATGTAGTATTGCCAACACTTCCTTCTCATAAATAGCTCTTTGTAAATACTTTCCTTTGATTGGATATCTTTCAAAAGAAATGGGTCTTCCTTCTTTCATTAAAATAGCACCAATTCCATTTCCTGAGGCATCACATTCCGAAATAAAGGTTTTTCGGAAGTCCAACGTATCTAAGACCGATGTTAAGTACATTGTCTCTTTAATATGTTCAAAGGCATTAGTTTCTTTAGGAGTCCATGAAAATGCATATTTCTTCAATAAAGTTGTTAGAGGTGTTGCTATTCCCCAATAATTCTTAAAAAAATTGTGATAATACTTTGTTAACCCAGGAAATTCTCACAACCGCTTTATGGTTGTGGCGAAATTCCATTCCTTAATGGCTTTAATTTTGTTAGGGTCTACCTTAACACCCTTGTGAGATACAATATGACCCATATATTCCACCTCTTGTACTCCAAAGAAAATTTGGAGTTTTTTTGCATATAATTGTTTCTCCTCCAATAGTTCGAGCACCCTATCAAGGTGCTGAACATGATCCATCGAAGACCTATTGTAGATTAGTATATCGTCAAAAAATACTAACACAAATTTTCTAAGGGTGGGTTTGAAAATGGAATTCATTAACCCTTGAAATGTAGAATGTGCATTGGTAATGCCAAAAGGCATGACCAAAAATTCATAATGACCGTCATGAGTTTGAAATGTTGCTTTTGGAATATATTCAGTCTTCATTCTATTTTGATGATATCTTGAATGAAGATCCAACTTGGTGTTAGCCACCTATAAAATTTGTTATACCAAAAGGTGGCTAAATCATTTTTGGAGCCTTCAAGGAACAAATTTTATTGCAAAAAAGTGTTATCTCTTGAAGAATCTTGAAGGCTTGATGCCTCTGTCCAAATATTCTATACTATGCCCATTTTACACTCTGGAATTCTGCAAATTTCATGAGAAGAAACTGCTGCAAAATCACATTTTTTTCCATTTCCTCACTTAAAAAACTAACCTCCATTTTTCTCCCCTTTTCCCCCATAAAATCCTCTATTTTTCATGATTCCCCTTCTTCCATTCATAAAAATCATTTTTACAAAGTTTAAAACTCGTTTTGAACTATATCTAAACCCCCAAAATCCATCTAAACATCTTGAAAATGTCCTTAAAAAAAAACAAGTATTTTGACTATGGGTTTAAGCCCCTTTGGGCTAAATCCAAACCATTTCCCCTCCATGTGCCCTAGCGCTAGAACCAAGTGCTAAGGTCCTGAGCGCTTATCTCATCGGAGCAACTCACGAAGCGCATTCGTTTGTGTTTTAAACAAAACTCCAATGCCGATTAGCCCTATGTATTATATCCCCCAGTCATATTGCATTTCATATAGACCAAGGCCCCGCAGTCGGGCGCCTATCCACTTAAATATATATCCCACCCCCTAAGCATTAAACCTTTGTTTATATTAATTTTTTGGTTTTTTCATATGGTTTGAAGAGTTTTTTGCTGACACATTTCTCAAAGCATCTCCACCGTCGATTTGATCTGCAAATCAACGGCCCACAGAACCGGTGGTCCCCAACACCTAGTTAGCACACGCGGTAGCAATTGATTGCAGCATGTCTTGTTTGGTTGCTCGCATGGTCAATAAACCCAGACCCGATACACTTTATATGGCCGATTTTATAAAAATTTCGGGTCACAAACACCTTGATGTCAGCAGGCCCCAATTCGGACCTAGGGAACTTTATATGGCGAATTTCATAAAATTTTTGGGTCACACTTGTGCTGACATCAGGAGGCCCCAATCCGGACCCGGGGAAATTTATATGGCAGATTTCATAAAAATTTCGAGTCACACTTGTGCTGACATTAGCAGGCCCTAATCTGGACCTGGGCAACTTTATATGGCAGATTTTATAAAAATTTCAGGTCACAAATAACCTGATGTCAGCGGGCTCCTTTTGTGATCCGAAATGGTTTATGCATTTTGTTTTATTGGGATTTTTGAAGTCCGGGGTATATTATTTGGTAAAAAAGGGTGATTTAATGTTTTTTTTTCCATTATTCTAAAAAAGGCCGAAGGCTGGGGTCCAATTCTCACGTCTTTGATTCATTAAAAGGAAGCCATCCGTGGGTTAAATTTCCATGCCTCGTCAACACTTCAAAGGCATTGATGCCTCATGAGCCCTGCGTAGCACTGCACACCAGCAAAAGACAATGAATAAAATCACAAATCAAAGAGTATCAGTGTCGAAGACAGAATGCACTAGAACATGAGATTGAAGACAGATCAGTGGGGATTACTGCTAAGATTGATTATCAAAAGACTAATCCTCCTAATTAAGACACAGTTAAAAGAAAATCATAAGTGTTTTATCAGACAGGAAAGCCTCCACCTCCACATCTGAGGAAAATTGATTCCTTCCAGCTACCACAGTGCCACCTGTGCCTCAAAGCATTCAAACAGAGGCTGAAGTTATTGATTAAGATCATATATTTTCCTCAGTGCAGCCATAGAGTTAATTCTGCAAATAAACTTAATGAAAAAATATCAGCAGAGTTACTTTAACATAACAGAGAGCCTCAAAAGTCAATAAGAGCTCCCACTAAACTTAATCTTAAATGAAAAACATTAATACAGTCGAAAAAATCTATAAACTTCTTCATCAAGCCCCCCAAAGGTCGAGAAGCCATTAAGACTATATTAATTATCTTTGTAGATCTTTTATCAGATCTCACCTCCTCATTCTTCTATAAATACTACTAGAAAAGATGAGAGAGGGGTTGGTTGCTAAATTTTGAAATATACTTGAGCTTGAGAATTCTACTTGTAAATAGTGTTCACTGGCTCTTGAAGCTCTGTTTGTGATAGATAAGTTATTCTGAGAAGTGTAGATGATTGCTAAACTAAAGAATTGGACTTAAAGTTGTAACTGGTTTTGGAGCATCAATACAAGATGATTTATGGGATCCTGGTCTACGTCGATGGTGATGTTATTTCTTATTGTAAATTGTTATTTTGTTTTTGTTTTCACTATGTTCATATTCTCTTATAAAGAACAACATGAATAGAGTTCGAACCTACTGTATATCAGTACCCTTCTCTGACTGAAAATCTTTATATAAATGTTTTCTTCCAATTTGTGTTATTGGGGAATGATCTAATTCAGCTCAAGCATAGGAATGTTGGCATTCCCTCATCCTACTGTCTGAGCTAGTTGTTATTCTTAAATGTTATTTTTAGTATATTTTAAGTAGAGATGAAATAAGGAAGATATGGTGTGCCCTGGTCCTATTTTTATCCCAAAAGACTGTCTGAAAGTTTCCCTTGGAATGTGTTAAAAGTTGGCTAGTTTGAAAGTAATTACCAGATCTTAGGCCATTCTTTGCACTTAGAACTTTCCACCTCAAACAATAATCATGCTCAACCATCCAAAAAAAAAACAAAACCCTCGGCCTTCATAACTAGCCTAAAATTATTACACAAAACTCCAAAGACAAATCCATCTTTGCAGTTATTGGAGAGATCCCTCTCCGGATTTAGGAGGGCTAGATCCTAGAATCCCAAAGTGGTTGAAATAATGTTCTCCCTGCAGTTGGACTTTTGCGAATATTGCTAATTACAGGGTGCTAACACTTGGTAAAATAAATTTCTCCATGTAATTCATCCAATAATTCATCAATCATGGGAATGGGAAATTTATATTTAATAGTGAGCTTATTGAGCTCCCTATAATCTGGACACATTCTCCATGATCCATCATTCTTGTGCACCAATACTACCAGAGCAGAGAAATAACTTTGAATCAATTGAATTATATCAACCTCTAACATTTCAACAATCATACATTCAATTTCACTCTTTCGGACATAAGGGTATTTGTAAGGCTTGATGTTTGGAGGAGCACTTCGTGGAATCAAATGAATAGCATGATAATGATCACCAATAGGTGGGAGTCCTTTGGGAATTTCAAACACCTTGGAATGATTTTCCAACACTTTTTGGAGATATGGAGAAATAAATGATTTGATGTTGGAACTTCTAGTCAGCATAGTTTTGCAATTACGCCTTGTTGTTCTTTCTTAAGGTGCTTAGTCATGACATTAGAAGATTTGTACACTTGCCAAAAGAATGTGAAATTTGTTTGGATGTACAAACACAGAGATGAGAACCACATTAACATGTGTTATCCTGCATGATGATGCAAGGAGGGTGCTTGTTGAGGGTGGGGGGCCCATTGGTTGGTCTCGGTGCGGGGGTGATGAGGCGGATGAAATTAAAAAAAATGGGCTATATTTATGAGGGTGTGATAGGCCAGATGTGAAACACAGTAATGTGTTTTTGTTGATATGTTGTAAAAATGGTGGCCCGAGAGTGGCATTTTGATATCATTGAGTATAACAAAATGATGTTGATAATAAATGCATATAAATTAGATGGTTCCCAAGCTGGAGTAGGTTCCCATGGCTCTTGATAGTGAGTGGTGATCTATGAATATGATGGAAGCCATGGGAGGTGAGGCTCTATCAACCTGCAAGGTTGTTTATCATGTGCAAGGTGAGGTGATGATAAACATGGTCAGGTGAATGAATCCTATGCTTTATTTTTGAATAAATGATGTAAGGATGTGCAAAGCACTAGAGGGAAGCCAATCACGATGAGAATGGGATAATACATGCTATTGTACCTTTATTTCCTTAGAGCTTGATTGAAAATATGGTGATTCATATGCACCTGCAATATCTGCGACCAATACCTCAAGCAAAAGTATGTTTTTTGATATAAATATTTTGGAAATGATGAGAATAAAGCACGGATCATGGTTCCCATGGATTGTGAGATGAATTGTATGGGATGTTACGTGTCATAAGCATTAGGTGGCAGAAGGATTTCCGAGATGACAGGTTTGTATTGGGTGATTGGGGGTTCATGTGAACTTGTATGTGTACAAGGTGTAAATGAACCCTTCTCTATAGGAAACTTCCATTGAATCCTAAGATGTCAAAATTTTTGTAATATAGGGCATGCTTATGTACCATGAGAGTGATTGGTGAAAATGTTGCACACAGTGCAAGTATTTACTGAGTGTTGGCTTTATGGGGCCTTGACCCAGGTTCGGATAGTCTACGTAGTCCAACAAAACCCACTATTACCAGCCCTTTTAGCTACGATCTACTTGCGCAGACCAAAGTCACACCTAAGGCAATATAGGGGGATGCTAAAACCTAGTTTCTACATCCAGAGGGATAGAGGATAGTGGCTTTTGGTATTTTCCTTCTTATGAGAAATCCACATGTCAGATCTATGAATATTACCAGCGTTTCTAAACACAACTACTAAACTTGCTCACAAACTGCGTGATCTTACTTATTCATGTATTAAACATAGTAAAAAACCATAATTTTTTTTTCACTATTTAGTTACATAAAAAAACCATTATTCAACATGGTCATTCATAACAATAAACAAAAGAAACACATCATTATAACTCATATTTACTCAATATTTCATTCATTAACATCCAGATCTATATCATACATCCACTTTCCACCCTGCGCACACAACTGTAATATTTACTAAGGTATCCACACAAAAAAATGCATGAGCCTTTTCCTCTAACCCAAACCACAAACTCTAACTCAGTCTTAGATCCAAATGCATTGCATATCATCAATCATAACCTGCCTTTGACTTCTATCTAGACTCCTTATATATATTTTTCTTTTACAATACCGTGGCCCCAAACCATGGGTGGAGTCCAACATTCACAAAAACTCCCATATTGTTACATAATTAAGGGGATTTTACCCATTTGAAAGCTCCTAAGACCAAAAAATATACTTCGTGTTGCATGCTCCATGCCTTGATCTACAAAGTATTTACCTCACAGGGGTTCCAAGATCCAACAGGCCCCCAACACAAAACTGTGAATTTTCCTGAGTCACAATGGTGGTACGCCATAAATATTTGTCGTGATGCAACTCAAGGAACCCTTCAATGGAGGAACTATATTGGTGCACTTCTTTGTAAAAAAAATCATAGCTAACTGGAGTCACACTCTCTTGAAACTTGCTCACTTGATGCATGCTCGCTTGATTCACACTTGCTTGTATCTGCAACCTACTTATAGTCTTATGCCCTCGACCAACTGGGCAGAGCATCAAGACTCTATGCCGACCATAGAGTCATTACTAACTACCAGGGATGGAGTTGGACCTATAACATTTTAATCTACTACCTTTAATATTCAACTAGGGAACAATTCCCCATTCAGCTTGGCGAACTAGACTGCGCCTTCGTACGTCACTTCTCGGACAATATATGGGCCTAAACAGTGCATTTACAACTTCCCTAGGAACTTCACAAACATGTTGTCGTATAGTAGAACTAGGTCCCCATATTTAAACATATTTTTCTTAATATGTCGATCATGACATGCATTCTCTCTTTCCTTTTGAACTTGTTGAGGAAATCCAATGATGAAGTGATCATATTCCATCTCGAGAAACTACACCAATATCTGCTCCATGATGTCTTTCTCGGTAATATTTGTTATTGCGGAAATGTGTATACTAGGCACAATAATTTCCATAGGCATTATTGCTTTGTGTCCATATACTAACCAAAATGGGGTCTTTCCAGTTAGCTTCTTGCATGTAGTTCTGTAGGCCTATAAAACAACATGAATGTGCATTTCCTTGTCATTTTTGTTAACATAGCATACTTTTTTTAGTGCGTTATCCAATATTTTGTTGAAAGCTTCTACTATGCCATTCACCTAGGGGTGGCATGGTGTACTCTTGTGGTGACCGACTTGGAATTCTTTAGTCAAGGCTTCGATAGTGCTATTCCAGAAATGCGTTCCCCTGTCGCTCATCAAACATTTTGGACAACCAAACATGACACAATATGCTTAAAAATTAATTTTGTTGTCGTATATGCAGTGAAATTATTTACTGGTTGTGCCTCATCTCACCAAGTGAGGTAATCAGTTGCATTAATAATGTATCGCGCACCTATATTATTTCCCAGCAGATTTATTGGACCTACAAATCCAATCTCCCATTTATCAAAATATTTCAACATTACTTGTATTTTCAATGCCATTCATCTCTTCGCAGTGGTCTTCCAATCCTTTAACAAAAATTCCATGTGCTACAATATGCCTTTCAATCTTTATGTACTGTAGGCAACCATAACCTAGCATGCAGAATATTTTGCATGGCAGCTTGTCTTGCGCAGTGACCTTCGACGACTCTACCATGTGTTTCAACTAGTATGTTGTGTCGTTCATGCTCAGGAACATATCTTCACAAAATTTCATCGGCCCCCATTTTATATAGGTGTCCTACAATCAGAGTAAAGTCGGTCACCCTCATGACCATCTCCTTCTTCTGCTACTTAGTGTATTCCTAAGTTGTGATTTCCGTTGAGATAAAATGAGTAATATCCAGGAAATTCTCATGTGCAACGTTGATAGTGAAAATTTTTGCATCAGGTAATCCTTCCTCAAGATTCGTTGGTTACTCCCCTATTTCAATCTTGGACAGATGGTCTGGTCTCACATTCAAATAGCTTGGCTTGACAATTACCTCAAAATCATATTCTTGGAACAACATTAACCATCAAAAAATCTTCCCCGCCAACATAGCCTTGTTGACCAAGTACTTTAAAGTATAATGATTGGTCATCATTTTGAAGTGTGCCACCAATAGATACAACCTGTATTTTTGCAATGCATAGATCATTGCCAACCCTTGGCGCTCTATGGTGGCGTTGTTCCTTTCTTCTTTAGACAAATTCCTGCTAGCAAAGCCTACATGGTGATCAATATCTCCTTCTCTAGGTTGTGCTAACATGGCTCCTAGGGCTATCCATGACACATCGACATGTACATGGAATACCTTATTCCAATAGGGGAAGACAAGAATAGCCACAATCACCATTTTTTCCTTTAGGATATCAAGACTTTGCTGAAAATCATCATCCTATCATAACTTGAAATCATTCTTCAATAACTTCTGGATGGGCATAGTAATCTTCACATACGCCTTTGATCTGATTGGAAAATCGCATCCAACCATGGTATTCATCTACCCATGTTATCCATCCACCCATGGAATTTACCCATGGTATTGTAAATGTCATTGAACCATGGTATTCATCCACCCATAGTATTTATTCTCCCATGGTATTGTAAGTGACATATATCCATGATATTCATCCACCCATGGTATGTATCCACACATGTTATTCATCCACACATGGAATTTACCCATGGTATTGTAAGTGGTATCTACCCATGGTGTTGACCCATGGTATCCACCTATGGTATCTATGCATGGTATTGTAACTCAAAAAAGGCTATAAATAACAAGTGCCACTTTGTAAAAGGACAGATTTTCCACCACAATGTAGCTTCTACAGTTATTCTCTGTTTTAATAAAACAAGTTTCTTTGTGGTTTTATTTGCAGTGTGTTCTCTATTTTTTTCTTGCATTCTAATTTTGCAAATCTTGTCAGATCCATTTCAATTTTTTAGATCTTGGGGGCCTCCCCCCAAGATCTGGATCAGTGGTATCATATTCAGGTTATGAATCCATGGGAATGAGGGTTTGAAGCATATTTTAGTTTCAATTTTTGGCAGCAATCTTCAACAAACTCCATGAATTTCTTGGGCGGTGAGTTTGAAGATCAGATATGAATTTTTTGGTGAAACATTTACAAAATCAAAGACTAGATCTGGATTCCTTGCAAAAAAATACCCAAATTCAAAAAACAATCAGCCGAATTGGAGTTCGGATGAGGGAGATATCGCTGATTCTAAATCAGCAATGTTGCAGAAAATGTTCTGACTTCAATTTGTGGACAGTGGCTCTCCTGCCATTTTTTTCCATTTTTAGTGCAAAATTTCTAATAAATGGCTATAGATATGAGTTCCCCTTGAAAAACCGCCCAATTTCAAAAAAAAAAAATCGATCGAATCGGATTCCGGATGTAGAAGTTATCGTTGATTTAAAATCAGCTATTTTTTTAGAAATTTTGTGACGGTGGGACAGTTCTAGCACGAATCTGAGAGTCTAGGGTCTCGTGATATCGATTACAAACATAAGGGAAGATGCAGAATGATCATTCCATTTCCAAAAATAGGTTATAATAAATATTTTGAGCTATATTGACCGAGTTATGCTCGTTTTAAATTTGGAGTAGCATTCAGAGTAGGTTCCCTTTGGAGACGTGCCCTCCCACCCCGCTTTAGTAGGAACTTGCTTCACATTCATCAGTTCCAGCATAGAAGCATTTAGCTTGGGTTATTTGGAGACATGAAATCTCGCCCCAAGCTATGTAGGCACTTTCTACTTCATCAACAATCAGCATCACGGTTATGGGTCAACCTCACAAAATCCTTCTCATCGAAGTCCATTTGCTAGGCTGCACATTGTTAGTAACAAAATTGGTCACAAGAATTACAGGGTATCTATCTCCTCGGATCTTTTTTTGTCATGGTTTTGGGTCATTCACAAACCCACAGTTAATTGAAGTCCATTTGCTAGACCGCACACTGTCAATATCACAGTTGATCACAAACATTACAGGGTATCTCTATCCTTGGATCTTCATTCATCATGGTTATGGGTTAACTACACAAAACCCTTCTCTTCAGTGGCTCTTCATATTCAACAAAGGCTTCTCAGGAGGGAACATCACGCAATGGGGACCATTGCTTCTTAAGGAGGGAGGAATGATCCGAGTGGAAAATGGCATCCAACCATGGTATTCATCTACCCATGTTATCCATCCACCAATGGAATTTACCTATGGTATTGTAAATGTCATTGACCTGTTGGCCGGATAAATCGATCTTGCAGACAAGACTGATCTCCGTAGTATCAGAATATAGTCTAGCAACAAACAGACAATTAAATCTATCTTTCTCTATATATATAACGATTTATAACTAAATGCTACAAAGGTTTTATGATCCTACCTCGATCCAACACTTGTTTGAAACATATGTCCTTTGCCCGAAAGAGTTATCCTTGAAGACCTACATTCACAAATAAGAAAAAATTAATAGCACCTGCATAGCATATATTTATGAATCATATCTATTATGTTGATCAAAGAATCCATAAAATAAACAATCAAATGATAGTTTATTGAGAAAAACAAACTTATTTGTATTAACTTTGAAATAGTAGAGGAACCTTATAACCTTTTCAGCCTTGATGTTGAATAGATCCTCCTGGGGTCTGAAGCAGGAATTTCCTTTAATTTGACAGGTCTTTCACTCTCCCAACTGAGACACATACAAGTATGTAATCTTTCCTCATAAAATCTCAGCTAAAGGAGTCTAAGTTCCAACAGCACTTCACCTCAAATAACACTAAAGCTTGAACTACCTTTGAGGTTTCCCAAGGCCTCTTTTTATAGTACAAAAGAGGAGGCTACATATCCAATTATGAAGGGATAGAGTCATCCTTCAAAGGGATAAGCTCCTCACATTAAGGGGTTAGCTCCTTAAGGCATGGGATACATGAACCTGAAAAGAGCGGTTCTGCCACCACAAGATTCCTTCTAGAGGCTTCTAGAAATGACTGAAAGTGAGATTTTTGAGTTTACTTGCACCTTTTTAATATTTTACAGGGGTCCACACTCTTAACACAAAGAAATTTCGGTCAAGTATGCAGAAGACATGACCATTAGGTGCGGGACCGTAGGTAAGATAAAGAGAAAGTGCGATACCAGAGTTTTAGAGACTTTTGAGAGCTTTTCTCTTATTTTTAAGGCTTGACATGAGGAACTGATGTTTTTAGACTTGCAAAGGAGGAAAGTATGAGTGATAATGGGCTCATACAAATAGAAGAATTTCAAGGTGACAATTTTCAGTGCAACAGATTGCCCCTTAAAGTGCGAAGTATGTAATAGATGAAGATAGAGTCTGTCATGTATGAAGAGTGAAGTAATTTATCATTTAAAGGATCTTCCTGTGGACAACCCATTCGGAACCCGTAAAAACATTCAATGCAAATATATATGTATACATATCATCACTGAGGTAGGCATTCCCATACTCAGGTGAAAACTGACTTAAAATGTTCTGATACAGGAATGATTTTTCAATACATCAACAGTATGGACATGTGTAGACACAGTATGGACACAACCATCTGTTTATGAATAGTCCACTGTATAAATTAATAACAAAATTTCTCGCAGCCTGAATGGTAGAAACTATATCTAGGGTCTTGATTTCCGTCTCTCGAACTAGTATGATTCTATCCATGTGAATGAATGTGTCGAAGTCGAACATGGTAGAAACCACTTGATTACCAGTCAATAATGTGAAATGTTAACAAGTGTGAGAGTAACCACCATTTTTGTCAATTTCCCTCAAAGTACTCATTACAATCCATGAAATGTGAACAAATGAGCTGATGTAGAACATGTCACGGAATCATTCGATCGAAGGTCAATGATGCAACCTGTCGTCAAAGGTGAGAAACCTATCATTGAGGCATGCAGATTTCAAGGTACTGATGATTTCTAGATCGAATTTCTAGATAGTAAGTTGTCGTCGATAGAAAGTGATCCGTCATAGGCAAGCCCACAACATGAAATCATAAATCAAGTTTTGAAGAAATATATTGGCAAGGATTGACTTAGGGATGGTCAAAATGGAAGACAAATATTTTGCAGACGAATGGTTTGTTTGAACTGTCCTCTTGAACACATAACGACACTGCAGATGGCTTGGTGACAATTGACCCAAAGCTAATACCCAAAAATCGGATGAAGAATTTCAATATGGTTTGATTAAATATTAGGCAAAGGATTTTCCCAACCCAGGTGAACAAAAGTGTCATGTTCAAGAGTGGTTAACGATTTTTCGAATAGTCAAAATGTAACAAACAGGTTTGTTTTTCTCTCTTTTCCCCCACCATTTCTGGCAAGTACCTCTTTATTTTTTACAAGCTTGAGGAGGATAACATTTTCTTGTTTATAAGCTCATCCTTCGGATGAGTCCAACTTAGTTTAAGATTCGAACCCTAAGAAGGAGTGGTTCGTTCCTGCTTAAAATTGAACAGGTACTTTACTGTTAAATTTTAACAAGTCTAGTATAGGAGAAACTCGATGTTTCTCAATTTTAGGGAGTCAGAAGAAAAACTTAAGAAAACTCCATGGGTGCAAATTTTCGTAATTTTAGTCTCTCGAGCCCGAAAAAGGATAAAATAATGCGGGAGAGAACTCTATTGACCGTAATTAGTCAATGTATACCTTTTGTTAGATGATCCAAATTTTTTTTTATCATAGGTTATAATGTTTGAATAAAATAATTATTAATTTAAGATATTAAATTATTAATTATTATTCTAGAATATTTAATAAATCTTTGAGATATTTAGAAATAGAAATTTGTTATTAAAAATTAGGACTCTAGAAAAGAGTCGTTTCCTAGGCTCTAAGTTAGGAGTGAAGTTAGTAGAATGGTTAGAAGCTCATTTATTGTAAATGGAAACTTGTTTATTTTCCAAGTGATCCATAAATAGATTAAGTTAGAACATAGAGCTTATAAATAGGTTAGTTTCCTATTTTCATTGTAGTGTGTAATGAGAGAATGTGAGAGTGTGAGTTTACGTGTGTAAACTCCTGTAATTTGCTATGTAATATTTTTGCATGATCAATAAAGTTATGTGTCTGAGGACACTTCTGCATTTACATGTGGTATCAGAGCCACGGTAATGTTGCAGTGGATATGAGGAGGAAGATTCCATCTCTCCCAGTTCATGGAAAACTCAACTCCGTTGAAGTGATCAGCAAAAGATTAGTATGAAATTTGTCAATTTTTATTTTTATTTTAGATTTGTAAATTCTAAAATCATTTTTTTAAAGAGAAAATGCAAAATTTGTGTGAATTTTCTATTTCAAATTGTTAAGGCAACTTTATTTGTAAGACTTTTGTTCCAATGAATAAGAATAAATGAAAGCGTTGTCAATATAGTGCATCTGCGCTGAAGGAGCCATCGCTGTGATGGCATGCACCAACTCCTCCGCACCTCACTGGCCTCGACCTTCTGCAGCCTGATAATACTGAAGTTAACGCTCTTGATGCATTGGGTTTGATGAGATACTATTGTAGGTGTATGCTGATGAAGCAAACGGCGTTTTTTCCACAAAAGTTGTTTCAATCATGCTTGGAAGAGTCAGTTCGGCAGTTTTAAAGTTTCCACATCGTTGTTGGAGGATCTTTGAACCCCATATGGTTAAGCGTTCTCATGATAAGAAGGTGGCATATGAAAAGAAGGCGTCTCTGAAGGCCGAGGGCAGTGGTACCGGTTTGATCCCTGATTGAACATGATATTAATAGCCCAAATTCTTCAATGCAAAAACCCAAATTGCAGCGTTGAAATATGGATTTTGACAGCATTGAATCGCACGAAAATTAGCCGCAGCAGCATTTTCTAGAAGTATTCCGAGCTAAACAGTGTTACAATTGGCAGTGGTTGAATTAAACAGTGTTTGGTTGAAGCTGCATTGAATGCAGCATTGAAGACGGCATTGAAGATCTGTTTTTGAAGCAACATTGAAAATGACATTGAAGATCTGAACCCCTGTGTGAGCGCACAACAATACTACGATCTGCTTGAGTGCCTTACATGAAACCTCAGTACAATTTTTAGTTTAAATCTGGAGAAAATAAATTAAATCTACGTTGAAATCTGTAGAAAATAGGAATTGAAGCAGTGATTATTTAAGCGTTATTGGTAGGGTCAAATTTGTGTGCCTGCAGTCGCCATTCAATTGGTGGAAGCGTGGTGAGCTGTGACAGAGATAAAAAACATTCAATGTTTTTTTTTAACCAAAAGCATTTTTTTTTGTTTCATTGGAGTTATTTGTTCACATTGTAATTGGAGCGATAAGTGAGTAGAAAGTGGAGTTAATAATTCATAATTTTGTAATTTTTTTTTGCAGTAATAAGGGTATTGTAATTTTTTTGGGGGAGTAATAAGGGTATTGTAATTTTTTGGAGCAATAAGGGTATTGTAATTTTTTGGAGTAATAAGGAGATTTTTTCTTTATAATTTGTTTATGGAGTGATATTGTAACTCAAAGTAATTTTACTTTGAGGGGGGCTAACTTTTTTTTACCAGATTGTACAAGAGCATCATTGTAAAAGTCAAATTTTGAAAGTTGCCTTGTAAATATTTGAGAAACTAAGTAGAGCCAAGTGCAAAGCTCAGTCATTTTTCTCATGTTTCAATGACTATTCGAGGGTCAAGGCCAAGCCCCTATAGTTCGTTTTTTTCATCATATGTTGTTGTTGTGTTGCGCATCTTGATATTTTTTTGGAGGTTGATTCGTGGTGTGAAGTTTTAAACACTACAATGTCTAAGTTGATTAATTTCTTTTTTGATTTCTACAAACTTGAAAGCTCAAAATCTTACAAAACATGGCAATGCCTCATCGAAAGCACTCTCATTTAGAATGAACTATGGCATGATATTTGTGATGTATATGTAAAGCCAAATAAACCTACAGATGCAGCTGCACTAGCAAAATGGGAAGTTAAAAATGCCAAAGCATTAGCTCTCATTAAATCTTCTTTCAATGATGAAATGTATGTCCATATCAAAAATGCTAAAGATGCATGGTCTGGTTTGAGAACTATTAAAGAGTTGTTTGATACTCAGCCTCAATCAAAAAGAGTTGACCTAAAATAGAAATTGTTGCATCAAAAATTGACTGAAGAAGGAGATATTCTTGAATACATCTCCAGACTTAAGAATATTAAGCAGGAAATTGTGAATGTTGGTTTTCAAGAAGTAGATGATAGTTTTATGGTCACAATTTTAATTTTTGGGCTTCCTTCTTCGTACACACATTTTTTGGAAACTATACAAATAACTGGAAAGTTATAAAAGCTAAAGTTTGATGAGCTCTACGAAATGTTGGCTCAACATGATAAAAATTTTTGGAAGAAAAAGAAAGTTGGTGAAGATGTTTTTCTCACAGAGGCCAGTACTAGCAACTCTTCAGCTAACAATTCTAGCAACAACGGAAAAGGTAATTTTAATCAAAATCAAGCAGCGCAAGGTCGTGGTCGCAGTCAACATAAAGGAAACAACTCCAACAGAGGCTCCAATTCAGGAAGAAACAATTCTCAAGGTAGAGGAAACAATCAAAACAAAGGATATTAGCAAGGCACAGGACAGAATCCAGGTAGAGGACAATATCAAAATAGAGGACAAATCAGAGGTCAAGGATAGTCTCAAGGCAGAGGACAGTCTCAAGGAAGAGGCACCGATTTGAGTCAAATTGTTCGCAGGCGATGTTACATGGTTGGTCACTATGCTTCAGATTGTCGCACATCTATCAATAAAATTTCTAAGTTTCAACAGCCTTCAGCACAATTTGCAAATTATCAAGATCAAGATGATAATGACTCAGAATATGTCTTCACTTGTTCACCAGCAATCCAACTTTCCTCCTATATTAAGAGTGACTATGAATATGCTTGGATTTTGGATTGAGGAGCAACTTAGCACATGACCTGTAGATGAGATTTATTTTGGAATTTTCAAGAGTAGCATATTAATTCTATATTTCTAGCAGATGATACAAAACATACACCTTATGGAAAAGGTGCAGTCAAAGTTTTTCTCCCTGACATTGGAGAAAAATTGATTTCCAATGTGTGGTATGTACCCACGTTTAAGAATTTTTTTTTGTCTTTGTTCATGATTTGACAAGAAAGACATCAAATAATTTTGGAAGATGGCTTAGTTAAGATTAATTCAGTTAAACAAAACTTCCAAATAGTGATGACAGGATATGAAGATGGAAAACTGTTAAGGATGAAAGGGACAGTTATTCCAAGGCATTCTGATTTTGCAGGGGTAGTTACTACAGGAATTTCACCTATAAGATTATGGAATGTAAGATATGGACATTTGAATTTTGACAGTCTTTCTCAATTGCAGAAACAAGGGATGGTTAAAGGACTTCCTACTTTCAACAAGGAAAATGCTAAATGTGAAGCCTGCATTTATGGCAAACAAAGTCGAGAAAATTTTCCAACAAGTACATGGCGCACAAACAGGCTGTTGCAACTAGTTCACAGTGATGTGTCTAGTCCACTACAAACTTCATTAGGTGGTTGCAAATATTTCTTTCTCTTTATTGATGATTTCAGTAGAATGACTTGGGTTTACTTCTTGAAAAACAAGTCAGAAGCGTTTGAGAAATTTAAAAATTTTCGACAACTTGTTGAAAATGAGGTCAAAGAAAATAGAGGTACTCTCAGGATAGATAATGGGGAAGAATTCAATTCAAATGAATTAAAAACTTATTGCAGTGAAAATGGCATCAAGTGGCATCTTACAAATGTTTACACTCCAAAGAAAAATGGAGTCGTAGAAAGGATGAATTGCACATTATTAGGCATGGCAAGATCCATGTTAACTTTCAAAGGGTTAAGTCCAACATATTGGGCAGAAGCAATACATGCAGCTGTCTATCTAGGAAACAGATCTCCAATTGCTTCTTTAGAAGGAATCACCCCTTATGAAGCTTGGTTTGGTTTCGAACCTAAAGTTAAACATCTTCGAGTTTTTGGATCCATCTTTTATGCCTTAGTTCCCAAATAAAAGTGAACTAAGCTTGATTCAAGAAGTTTGAAATGCACAATGATTGGACATTTAGATGAAAAGAAAGGGTATCGTCTTCTGACCAATGGAAAATTTATTGTGAGCAAGGATGTCATTTTTGATGAAACAGAGAGTAGGAGTGTTGAAGAAATTGAAAGTCTTCTTCACAAGTTAGAAAATAAGGGCAGTAAAAGGAAAGGAAATATGAAAAGTCAACCAACTTCACCAAATTGGTATGAACATGATTTTCCTTCCTCAGAAGATGAGTCATCCAGTCCATCTACTTCAACAAAATCATCTGGGTCTTCTAGCAGTTCATCAGCATCTCCAAGCAGCAACAGTTCTTCTAACAATGATTCTCCAGATTCACCACCTGAACGACGAACATCAGTTTACATTAATCCCCTTTACAATGATGGGGACTTCTCGGATTCTCAAACAAGTGAGCAACAACTTCAAAAATGGGCAGTTCAACTATTGAAAGATGTAAAGCCTGATGAACAAAATAAAACAGGAACAAGATAGAAACATAGAAGTGAAGCAACTTTCGCCTTGCTAGCACATGATTTTACTGAACCTTCCACATACAAAGAAGTAGTCAAACATAAAGAATGGAAACAAGCCATGATTGATGAATATAGAGCAGTAATTGATAACCACACTTCGAAACTGGTTGATTGTCCTCCAAATGTTAAACCCATAGGATGAAAATGGGTTTACAGAGTTAAGTACAACCAAAATGGCGAAATTGACAAGTATAAAGAAATAATTGTCGCTAAAGGTTTTGCGTAGCAAGAAGGCATTGATTATGAAGAAAATTTTGCACCTATAGCTAAATGGGACACCATCAGATTAACACTTGCATTGGCCGCTCAGAAAGGGTGGAAAGTTCATCAAATGGATGTCAAAAGAACTTTTCTCAACGGGGACTTACAAGAAGATGTATATATGACACAACCACCAGGGTTTGAAGTTGAAGGGAAAGAACATAAAGTCTGAAAATTAATCAAGGCTTTATATGGATTAAAACAAGCTCCCCGCGCTTGGTATGCAAAAATTGATGAATACCTTCGCAAAGTTGGTTTTCATCGCAGTGAATCTGATGATACTTTGTATGTGCGCTAATAGGGAAAATATCTGGTCATTCTCATTATGTATGTCGATGATTTGATCATCACAGGAAACAATGATGATCACATTGAACAAGTGAAAAAGGAATTACATGCAAGTTTTAAGATGACAGATTTGGGACTACTTCACTATTATCTTGGAGTTGAAGTATTTCAACGTCCACATCAGATCTTCATTTCCCAGAGTAAATATGCAGCAGAAATTCTTCAGTGATTTGGAATGCAGGATTGTAAGCCCGTCCTTACCCCTATGGAACAAAACTTAAAAATTTCAAAATTTGAAGGGGGGGGGGGGGAAAGTGGACAACACGACTTACCGATAATTGATTCGCAGCTTGATTTATTTGACAACCACTCGTCCTGATCTATCTTATGCAGTTAGTATTATTTCACTTTTTATGCAAGAATCACTAGACAGCCACTGGAATGTAGCCAAAAGAGTTCTTCGATATATCCAAGGAACAAAATGTTTTGGTCTTCTTTACAAAAAGACTAAAAATTTTGTACTTGGTGGATTTTCAGATGCTAACTTTGCTGGCAGTAGTGATGATAGGGCATCAACCTCAGGTTACTTAATGAACATGGGGTCAGCTGCAGTTTCCTAGAGTTTGAAGAAGAAAACTACAGTGGCAAATTCTTCAGTAGAAGCAGAGTACATTTCAGCATGGAAAGCAACATGTGAGATTGTTTTGTTACGTCGAGTTTTACAGGACTTGGGAATTCCTCCAGCAGAAGCTACTTCATTATTCATCGACAATCAATCAACAATAAAGCTTGCCAAGAATCCAGTTTTCCATTCAAAGACAAAGCATGTGGACACCAAGTATCATCATATCAGATCTCTCATTGCAAAGGACGTCATCAAGCCAGTGTTTTGTCCTTCAGAAGATCAGACCTCCAACATTTTCACAAAACCTCTTGGCAGAATAAATTTTACTAAGTTCAGGGATGAAATTGGTATCCGTTATAATGTATCTTTGGATCATAGGGGGGAATGTTAGATGATCCAAAATAAATTTTATCATAGGTTATAATGTTTGAATAAAATAATTATTAATTTAAGATACTAAATTAATAATTATTATTCTAGAATATTTAATAAATCTTTGAGATATTTAGAAATAGAAATTTGTTACTAAAAATTAGGACTCTAGAAAAGAGTCGTTTCCTAGGCTCTAAGTTAGGAGCGAAGTTAGTAGAATGGTTAGAAGCTCATTTATTGTAAATGGACACTTGTTTATTTTCCAAGTGATCCATAACTAGATTAAGTTAGAACATAGAGCTTATAAATAGGTTAGTTTCCTATTTTCATTGTAGTGTGTAATGAGAGAATCTGAGAGTGTAAGTTTACGTGTGTAAACTACTGTAATTTTCTATGTAATATTTTTTCATGATCAATAAAGTTATGTGCCTGAGGACACTTCTGCATTTACACCGTTTTCGTAAATAGTACATTTTAGTCCGTAAAAGGGGTAAACTTACACTGAAGGGATGATCATTCATTTACTTTAACAAGTTCGAATAATCAAGTGCTCGACAATCTTTTCAATTTTCGAGAGTATGAAAAGGGCTTAAAAGAGGACTCCAAGGTTTTGATTTCTCATAAATTTTTGAAAGAGTCCGAAAAAGTGATAAAAGTATGCTCTTGGTTGAAAAATGATCAATTTTCCCGAAAAATCCAATTTTCTGCACAAAAACGCGAAACATTACACATACCTGTTTAAGATAAATAAAAATG
The DNA here is from genome assembly GCA_034641835.2 of Pinus albicaulis. NCBI lineage: Eukaryota > Viridiplantae > Streptophyta > Pinopsida > Pinales > Pinaceae > Pinus > Pinus albicaulis. The sequence goes on along the minus strand of CM076573.1, from coordinate 52,638,959 downwards.
TTTTCAAAAATTACCTTTTTAAAGTGAAAAATAAACAAATTAAAAATTCATTTATTTTAAAAAACTTATAAAAAAGGCTTTTCTAACTTCATTTTTACCATTCGAGTTCAGAGTGAAAAGTGAGAGCTTTTGGGTAAAAATGTTCCTGTGAAGATTCTGGAAAATCCATCCACTGAAATCGAGAACCGTTAGCTCCAGGTAATCCACGTCCTCCTTAAATTTCATTTCATCTATTTACATTTTCTTTTTAGGCTTTAAATTTCATTTTTTAAGGAAAAATAGGTTGAAAAAATCGCTTGCGGGGGTCCGCAGGTGCAACACGCGAGCCCTGCAGACCCCAACTTTTTTCTGTATAGGAAAAAGTCCTGGTTTCGCACCTATTTCATATCTCCCATGCATACCTATGCACTGTGTATGAGCAAAGGGTGCAGACCCCACACAATGAAATTTCAAACTTAAATTTCTCAATTTCCGCCCAAAATTTTTCAAACAAGTTTGTTCTAATATGTCTCTTTGTGTATTGTAGGAAATTAAAAATGCTTATTTGGAGAGAACGTGAGCACGAGGATGTAGATGACGCCACAATGAATCATTTTCCCACACTACATGCTTTGAGAGCATGCAGATTGTACAAGTTCTAGGCCATACAGGGCATGAGGGCCCAAGTAAAGCTCCTGACATGGCTAGTAAACAAATGGAACACTTAGGACCAGTGTTTTGTTATTGGCGGCCACCGGATCGAAATTGAGCTAGAGGATATATATTTTTTGACTGGTTTTTCCAAGAGGGGTGAACAAATATCTCTGTTTGGGACTAGGCCAGGTGGCCAGTCTGTCACTAGTCTTCGACTAGAGTTTTGTGATGATCGAGCAGACCCCAAGGATAAAAGGATTAATATTAAGACTATCATCCTACCTGAGCTTAAATTTATTGCATTCACTATTACTAGACTGTGTGGGAGTGCAACATTGCATGTGGCTACTGGGTCCTAGATGCAGATTTCAGTAGATTGTTTCCGAGGCACAATATTCAACTGGTGCGAAGCAGTATTGGCCAATGTGAAAGGCCAACTGACCAGAGAAAAAATGGAAAGTTAAACAACTTTGTTTATGGATCCATTATGGTTTCATTTGCTTTGGAGAGGATTCCCTTACTGGCTCTGAAGCTCATTCCAGTCGATCCAGGAAGAGTCCGGGAACCTCGGATGGTTCGATGGACAGCTTTGATGGCCCGTCACGCTGAGGGCATAAAGGTTGTTCAATTCAATTTTGCATATTTTCATTGTTTGAACAACCAAATTTTTGTGATTGAGGACTTTCCATACACCGGTATGGACTTCCGCAGCGATTGAGACATGACTCTTTCAGTAGGAGAACAGTGGGATGATTCAGGTAAAAACCATTTTCCAACATTTTCTAAGTTCTAATTTTTTTTTGTATTATAATCATCCAAAAGTAATAATCAAAATTTTAACTGCAGATGTGGGTCCACGATGACCAGCCTTATGAAAGGAGACACCCAGTTGCAGCAGCACCAGCCCCACAGGGCCAATCAACAGAGATCTTGACTGACTTGGAGCATCATCTAGAGCGCTTGACACTATATATTCCAGATACTGATATAGATGACATTCCACTTAGGTTACAGAGATATGTGATTGGGGTCCCAGGACCTTTTAGGAGGTTCCTTTGTAGGGTGGCCCGAGCAGTAGTTTCTTATCGTGATCATCACCAGGGATAAGATGATCGATTTTGTAGACTCATGACATTTTTGAATTTTTGTATTATCATTTTTTTCGATCATAAGGTTTTTTTCGACCTATGATCGAAGACGATGTATATTTTGAAAAAAAATTCCTATTCTATGATATATCATTATTACCAGCTATCTGGTGTAACATGTTATTGAATTTTGTGTAATTTACTATTTTGATTATTGCAAATGTCTATTTATCATACTAGAAGAAACTCCATCTGCCAATGTATTTAAATGTCTTGGAATATGCTGATATTCAACGTAATAAAATTCACGTTCCAAGAGACAAACTCTCAAAAATAATCATAATAATACTGGATTCCTAATGGCATAAACCTTGTTAAGTTGTAATACAACGAGTTCAGAATCCAACCTAACAATCAAACTCTGAATTCCAAACGATATGGATTCAGATAATAATTCAATCACTGCACTATAATCTACAATGGTTTTTGTTGTTTGAGTAAGGCTTACCCCATGCATGGATACTAACTCATCAGAGGGTGAATAGATAACCCAAGTTGCGGAAGAAATGTTCCATGTACTACGACAAGCAGCATCATCAAAACTAATGTATGTTTGAAGAGACGTCGACATCTGCAATATCAAGAGTAAAACCCAGATAAGCATGAATAGTGATAAGAGCACACTCTAAACTAGGCACACTTTTCTAATATAAGACACACTAGCTGTAAAGAAACTAATCTAACAAAAATTTCCACTCAGAATTTAAGCATAATATCTCTTCAGATAAAGCCCACTTCTGGGTTTATCTAAAGAGACTCTGTCAAAATCTATCAGTTCATAGGCCCCTTTTTCCAGATTTCGCTTAATAATGTAAGGACCATGCCACATAGGTACAAATTTTCTGACCCCTAGCTTATCGTTTGCTTGATCGTATGCTAAAACTAGGTCTCCTTCTGAAAATTTGCGAGGTGTAACATTTCTGTCGTACTAAGATTTCATTCTCTTTGCATGAGTTTCATTTGCTAATGCAGCAGTGCGTCGATTCTCATCTAGCTGGGATAAGTACAAAAAATGTTTCTCTTATTCAGAATTAGCTGGGAGTAATTCTATGGCTAATTTTAATGACGGAATTTCGCATTCAATAGGTAACATAGCCTCCAAACCGTAAACTAGTTGAAAAGGAGTGAAACCAGATGATGTTTGTACTAAGGTCTTATATGCCCAAAGTGCTGAAAATAACATGGTATGCCAATTCGGCTTATGAATACCAATGATTTGTATAATCATAGTGACTAAAACATTATTGATAGCTTCAACCAGACCATTAGCTTATGGGTAATATGGAGTAGAACTATCGTGACGCAATCCAAGTTTATCTGAGAGTTCAGTCATGATGATATTGCGAAAATGGCTTCCATGATTTGTAATGATAGCTTGACGAACACCGAATCTAGCAATTATATGATTGAACATGAAAGTTGCAGCAGTCTTGCCATCTGCCGAAAATGTAGGCATCGCCTCGGCCCACTTAGTAAAATAATCTACCACTAGGATAATATACACATGCCCCCCGGCCAAGTGAGGGTTACATTGCAAAAGGACTGACATCAATTATAGGGTGAAGAGGAGCGGGTGGTGCACGCATTTTACGATCAAAGATCTGACAATTGTGGCATTTCCGGATTGCATCAATACAATCTTTGAATAAGGACGGCCAGAAATAACCAGCGCACAATATCTTTTGGGTTCTAGCATACCCAGACATATGACCGCCACATGCTCCAGAATGACAGTCATTCATAACCTTTTCAGCTTCTTCATGAGTAAGACAATGTCGGAAAACAGATTCCGCTCCACGACAATAGAGTGTATCACCGATAATATTGTATTGTTCGGATTGGAAACATATTTTCCATCGCTCAGATCATGAGATTTCAGGCTGAAAATATTGGGTTTAGAGATAAACAATAATATCCCCATACCAAGGATCAAGAGTACTGATAAGAAACAAGGATTTGTCCACAATGGGCTGCTCCACCACAGTTTCAGTATTAGTATGCGGGAAATCACACATCAGTTGAGCAAAAAACAAAGATTTCTTTGCGTTGGATTTTTCAAATTCCAAGTCAAATTCCTGCAGGATAACTATCCATTTGGAATACTTGCCCCCTAGCAATTTTTTTTTCAATATATACATCATGGGGTTACAGTCAGAAATCATTATGGTTTTGCGTAATAAGATGTAGTGATGAAATCTTTGGACAACTTGGACAGCTTCCAAGGCCAATTTCTCCACATGTGAATATTTGATCTCATTCGGATGCAGATTTCGACTAAGATAGTAAATCACATGTTCATTGTTGAATTCATCTTCCTGAACTAAAACCATCCCAATGGTGGAATGAGAAGCGGCGAGGTACAAAAAGTAATCATGGTTGTAATTGGGAGGATGCAGTAATGGTGCATGGGTCAACGCGTGTTTGAGTGCATCAAAATATCGATCAACGATCTCATTCCAAAATAATGGAACGTTCTATTTTAGCAACCTGGTAAAAACTTTTGTTAACTCGGCGTAGTTAGGAATGAAACGATGTAAAATGTTTTCTTTCCCTTGCAAACTTTGGAGTTGGTGAAGAGTCGAAGGAGGTGGTAGATTCAAGATGGCTTCCACCTTCAATGGATCAACACGAATGCTTGCTTTTGAAACTACAAATCCTAGTAAGCGACCTGATTCTACACAAAAAAACACGTTTGTGTGGATTCAACTGAATTCAATAATGCCTACATCTCATAAAGATAGTTCATAAATGAATGAGATGATCGGCTCTACGCGATGAATGGGCAGGTAAATCATCGAGATAAGGTTGCACAATATGCTTGATGTCATGAAATGCGTAAGACATAGCCCTTTGACAAGTTTCCCCATCGTTCTTCAATCCAAAGGGTAGTTTACAATAAGCAAATGTTCCCCACGGACAAATGAAAGTTGTTTTAGGTTAATCAGTAGGGAGTATATTGATTTGATTGTAACTGGAAAAACCATCCATAAAAAAGAACATTTCACTACTGGCACAATCATCAATTATTTGATCGATATAAGGGGTTGGATAATTGTCTTTAGGACAAGCTTGATTAATATGCCTATAGTCGATACATACTCTTATCGTTCCTTGTTTTTTGTTGACAGGAACAATATTAGATACCCAATCGGTTAAAGGAATTGGATAAATGAACCCTGCATGAAGTAATTTCTCAACTTCAGCTTTGATAGCAGCAGCTTTTCTCGGATGTATTTGATGTAAGCATTGTCGGACAGGTTTAGCATCTGAGTAAGTCTTAATTTCATGGAAAAAAATTGACAGATCGATTCCTGGAATTTCTTCATATGACCAGGCAAACACGTCACGAAATTCTTGAGATAGGGCTTTATAAGTTTGGATTTCATCGTCCGCAGAGGAAGAACCTATATGAATGTTTTCAATAATTCCTGGCTTGAATGAAATGTCAATAGGAACCGTTCGAGAAATATTTTCCAAATTTAAGTCAAAATTAGAATGTTGCAATGGATTCTGTGGGAATTTGACATAATCAGTAGAAAATATAGAAGAGAAATCATTTTCAAAATGATTAAGCTCAGGTAAAAATGAAGATCGGTGATGTAGATCTTCCCATGGTAAATCATCAACAGACAAGAGTTCACAAATCTGTTCATCAGTATGAACAAGATCAGGAAATGTTGTTGGAGCTGAGCTAGATATAGAAAGTGATTCCTCATGGATCACATTCATTGGATCATTTTCAGTTGAAGAAGGATCAAAAAACGACTGTACAACCTGATATGCAAGTTCAAAGGGCCTCAAAGGCATCGCGCCATCAAATGAATCCACCTCGAAATCGGAAGGTAGGATCCAAGGATCATCAAAAGTAACAGTATTCGATGAAATCATATTACTATTTGCGATATGAGGCGATATGTTAGGAGGAGGAAAGGACAAAGTTCCCAGTAAACTGGAATCTTTAATCAAACCTATGCCGACATCCTTATAAGGGATAGCTGTTTAATTGATGTGCTGAATAATATCTGTAGAGGTTGGATCGGATGAGAAATAAGTCAGCTGGTCTATTGTAATGATCTTTCCTTTATGTGGAAACTTGATAAGTCAAAAGACTGATGAAACAACAACAGTCATAGCATAAGACCAACTGCGACCCAGGAGAAGGTTGTAATCTAGAGGAGCATCAACCACTTCCACATCTAGATTTACGGTTTTTCCTTCTACCTCTCTAGGTAAATTCTGCAAAATGCCAAAAGGATGGAACCCTCGGCCATCAAAAGCATTTAGAATTTTCAGAGATTGATTGAGTGTGGGAGAACCAAGAAATTTCGAACACTGGATCGACATAATACACATAGAATCCCCTTCATCAATCACAGTCCGAAAGCACGGTCTGTTTTTGACTAATACTGGAATCTGGAAAGCCATTTGATGGGGTAGGTGGGGTGTACTATTCTCTAAATCAAATATTATTAGGTTCGAATCCTGAATATCGACAGCTCCTATGGCAAACAATAGTAATTTACGCTATGTTGGGCACGATTACAGCACTTCCAAAGCCGACATTGATGAAGGGAAAATAGCTAAGTCCTCAACAATGTTGTAATTCTGAGCAGCTCTCGCATGTGGATTGAAAGTTGATTTACGAAGTACACCTTTAGCAGGCGGTTTGATTACTAAGTCTGGATTGGGTTTCTTGATCTGTAGTGGATCAGAAACAGGAGGAGGTGTAGTTTATGTGTTTGAATTAGAAGATTCTGCTTCTTTACCATCAATAGGATTTTTACTACCATAACCTTGCGATTGCGTCGCAATCCTAACATGAAACATCATCAGAATGTACTCTTTTGAGGCATTCGAGGAAGAACCAATCATCTTACTATCTTGAGTAGGAAAAGGATCCTTCAAGATAGCAGGCGTTTGAGAACCTTTAACGAATTTCGAAACCTCTGCTCAATGTGGGCATTCTTTGGTAAAATGATCCTCGTCGCAAATGAAACAAGGATAGTGAGGTTTTATTTTTTCGTCAGTAGATTCATTTTTATCTGTTTTATCTTTTGAATTTTGTTTGTTTTTATTCTTCCCCTTCTTTTTACCGCAAGATTTAGATTTGGTCGTAGATGACTCTACGACATGGATGTCGGAAAAAAATTCAGTGGAAGAATCTCCTTTCGGGGAATTTGGTAAAGTTATTATAGGAGAATAATTCTTTGAAAATTTCTTCTTTCTTTCAGTACTAATTGAACCAATCATACCATCAGCGACATGATACCCTGAAGGAGCTGCAGTTATTTGACCGTGTTTTGGAAGATCAGGGATTTTTTCATGTAAAGTACCTAACTGCGTATAAACGAGGTCAAGGTACTGAGCCTAAGCAATGACTTTCTCTTCAGTAACAACTCCTCGCTTAGCTACATCTTCAGTGACTTTGGGTAATAATGATTCAATGAACCATTTTTCCAAAATTTGATTCGGAATGAAAACTTTCACTAAACGCCTTCTATGTCGCCATTCGTGAATATGATCAGAAATATACGTGGACGTTGATTTTTTTAGTGAAGTTAATAGTTCTGTGCCATTGTCGTATCTGGCAGGAAACTTAAAATGAGTTAAGAAAGCAGTTTCTAATGGATTGAAATTATTAAAAGAGCCTCATGGAAACTCAATGTACCACTTGGTGGCAAGACCAATAAGAGTTCGTTGAAAAAGGTGCAAGAGAATTGAATCATCAATTATCGAATTAGATGCACACCAAAGGTGATAAGTCATAACGTTATTTGATGGATCCTCTCTTGACTTACCCTCGAATTTTGGTATATCATCGGGAAACTTATTTACTTATTAGGCATTGGCGTCAATACGAAAGATAGTAAATTGGATCATTCGTAAGGCGTGACAAGTCGATAAATCCAAAGTTGCAATAAATGGTAACCGATGGTTAGGTCACGAAACCTTGAGTAATGAGACCGGGCCTAAAAGAGGAGGATATCCAGGATAACTCCTCGGAATCATATTTTCATTAGAATGGCATAACCTCTCGTAAAACCAGGATTAACCAAACCAAAAATGGGATCGTTGAGGCCTTTAAATGTGGGCATAGCCAGGATACGGCTGATACCGATAAATTGGTTTTGTGCAAAGGGGGAACAAATTGATAAAATTGATATTGTCCCTGGTACAGTTGATATGTAAATTGTGGTTGACTTGTGGAAATGGTGGAAATCGTACTTGTACCAGCTTTTCCTACAGGCATTTGGACCGAAGTATGAACTGTAGGTCCTGACTAGGGCACAGAGACTTGAGGAATTTGCACGGTAGCAGGGATAGAAGAAACTGGAGCTACAAATACTCCAAAAATAGGTGTTTTAGGTTGAACAGATGTTGTAGTAGTTGCAGCAGTTTGAGGCGGAGTCTGAGGTGTACTAGGCCCAGGCTGTTAAATAGAACCAGGTGCATGAATTTGAACAGTAGGTTGGACAGGTTACTGGGTTAGACCAGAAACCAAAGGCTTTCCAGGTTGATTAGGTAACTACACATTAGGTTGCGTAGTTTGTTGAATTTGAGATGGATTCCACACCATGTTCATTACGTGGTATTTTCCCATAGAAGGTTGTGCATATGAAGGACCATATCCTAGTTTAACGTAGGGTTGATAATTAAATGGTAAATTTCCAGCTCCTTGTACAAATAATTGACCAGAAGGTGGTTGGAAACCTTGAGTTGGGTACTGACCTTGAGGTTGATAACCCTGAGGCACGTATTGAATCTGGGATTGATAAGGACCCTGAGGAATATACTAATTGTGGGGTTGACCTTCGGGTATGTACTATCCTTGAGGTTGATAACCTTGAGGTATGTACTGTCCTTGAGGTTGTTCTCCAAAATAATATTGTCCTACAATTTGTCCTAGGAAAAAATTACCTTGAGGTTGCCCCCCAGGCGGTAACTGGCTGCCTTGAGGTTGCCCCCCAGGCTGTAACTGACTACCTTGAGGTTTCCCTCCAGGTGGTAACTGAATTCCCTGAGGTTTCCCCCCAGGCGGTAACTGACTACCTTGAGGTTGAGGATTTGGAATATTACCATACATCATAAAAATTGCTCTGCGTTCGATGTTTCAGTTTTAGCTCCATTAATACTAGATGATAACACTTGTTCAATCAGTCGAGGAGTTTCTCCTGAGAAAGTACCAGAGAGAGCTTGGTACCTCGAAGGAACTAAAGGACCACCGTGTAAAAATGTTTTCGGTGATTGGGAAAACATAGATGACTCTTCTGACATGATCGATGAAGGATAATAACCTCTAGGTGTAGGATGAAAAGGAATTCGAGGTGGTGAAAAAATAAGACCCTAGTTTTCTTAAAAATTTGTCAATGATAAATACCAAGCGTCACTTCTAAAAGGACTGTAGAATATGGATTCACACTCCCTAATATTCAAAGTATGTGGGGTTTCGGGAAGAGTTGCTTCTTCATCTGGATCGACAAGTTCTTCAATAGAAATGAGGCCAGTAGGAAGATCTTCAGTAATGATATTTATTACCCTAGGTGAACCAGGATCACTAGAAGTTGGAGTAACAAATCATGAGGATGGTTCCAAAATAGTAGGTTCAGTGTCAGGCTCAGAAATTTCAGGTTCTTCAGCTAATTGACTGGAAGGAGAAATGCTACTAGTAACTTCGGAAACTGAAATTGGCTCTTGAATATGCTCTGTTATTGGTGTTTGATAATCAGGATGAACAACTATAGATGAACTTCTAGCTTCTGTTGATCTAATTCTACTGCCACTAGGTGATACTAGAGCTCACATCCCTTAAAGTTGGCTTGTTGTATATTCAGGGGGCTTCCCCTGAAGTCTCCGAGACTATCTCGGTAATTCTGCCACAATTGAATATCAATTTAATCACACGCAAACAAAGAAAATTTCAATAAAAACACCTAAAGTCTCTAAAGGAACAAAAAGTTGAATCGTACACCTAAAAAAATCTAAGAGTTCAAACCACACACAAATAGTAACTTCCCGGACTAAAAACACTAGTTGGTGATGAAATCCAACTTAGTAGAATTTTAATACAGAAAGGGCGGTTGGAACAATTACCCTGACAACCTGCTTAATGAAACAGACTGGCACAAGTTTCTTCACAAAACCATCTCGAGTGAAGAGAACCCCCTAGAGAGTCCAAGTGAGCCTAGTCGACGTCTGCTCCAGGTACAGTGAGATATTTCCTTCACCGTCACCTTAAGAAATAATCTTAAGTTTATGGACACTAAGGTTACCAACAACAATAAATACAACTGGGGTAATAGTCTACGATCCGATTCTACGCGCAAGGGCAGAGTAACAAATTTCAATCCCCTTGAAGGCTACTTGACATGGTCAATCCGAGGTTTACCAACAAGTGACCCCAAGCTCCTCGACAATGGTTAATCTGAGGTTTACCATTTGTAATGCGCGCAGATCTTCTATCTTTCCTAATGAAACAGAATTGATTGTCTCAAAGGTTCAGACATGATCTCATGATTAACTCCTTTAAGAGAAGCTTCCTAGAATGTACCAATTACAATTGGATTTATTTCCTACCGCAAGATTTATCTACTTGTTTTTTCTACTATCTTAGAGAGTTAATTACGCCCTACTCCAAGATACTAGCCTAAGCTATATTGGTGATAAGAGCCCTAGAAATAGAAAAAGTTACTAGATAAATTTTAATTAAGCGTTGTTTTTATGGGCTGTTCTTTAAGTTAATAGGTATGGAAATGAAACTTTGATTGTGTGAATACTTGACTTCCAAACACACTAAAAAATGCAGCTAAAATGATAAGAAATTCGTTTTTCTTTCAATGAAGTCTAGCTAAAGAAAGAGTCCGAGAAATGCAATTTTTTAAGAGACAATTCTTTCTTTCAACATGAAGAATAAATGAAAAGAAAATCTTCTTTTTTTTTCAATAAGAACTCAAAACGAGACAAACAATCAATGCTCATAATAAATCCCTTTCACTTTCAAGACTCGAAACTACAAAAAACAATTTTTTCTTTCAAAAGAGATCTACAAGTTCTAGAAAAGCACCCAAAATTATGAAAAACTAATTTTGATGTCTAAAAACTTTGAAAATCTAATTGAATAAAAGCTTCTTTTTTTTTTAGAATGTTTTTCTTAGTTGTTCAGTAAAATAAGGATTCATTTGCGCAGAATAACAAACAAATCAAAAAACATCTAGATATGCTTTCTTTTGTAAAAATGAAATTCATAACTTATAACAAAGTTTGTTCAAAGATTTGCAAAGAGAAAACTAGATCTATTTCTCAAGAAGGATGGATTTCACAACCAAGTCAGACTCATTAGGAAGACAAAAAGACACCAGTGTGATCTAAGGTATTTCAAGCTTCTGATCTTTGAGCCACTACAGAGATAAAGTGAAAACCACTCCAAATATGCAAAAATTCTAGAAAATCACCCAAAAAAAAAATTTTATTGGAACTCATTCGCAAGAGGTTTTTGACAAGAAAAATACAGATATGGGCATACACTAAGAGTCCTAAATCAAACTTAAACTTAATCTGGAAGAAGAAATCTAGAAATTTCAAAAAATTTAACAGGTTCTGCAGGCCCCAGAAGCAATAGGTGCAGTCCCGCACTAATTACTTAAGGAAAGTGCGAACATGCCCGCACTGTGTGTGAATATAAAGTGCGGTCCCTAGAAAAAATTCAAGAAAAACACAAAAGAATTCAAAAATTTTCAAAGAAAAGTAAACCTAAGCTACCCAAGCCAGTACAAATCAGTCAAAAACAAGAAAAAAATATTTTCTCAAGTCAAAACAAAGGAAAACCAAAAATCCAAAATCTTTCCCCAGTGGAGTTGCCAAATTGTTGGCTAGATAAATAAATATTGCGAACAAGACCGATCTCCCTAGTATTAGAAGATATTCTAGAAACAAACAGAAAATTAAATATATCTTTCTCTAGATATATAATGATTTATAAGTAAATTCTACAAAGGTGTTATGATCCTACCTCGATCCAACGCTTCTTTGAAACAGATGTCCTTCACCCGAAAGAGTTATCCTTGAAGACCTGCAATCACAAATAAGAAAACATTAATAGCACCTGCATAGCTTATATTTATGAATCATATCTATTCTGGTGATCAAGGAATCCATAAAATAAACAATCAAATGACAGTTTATTGAGAAAAACAAACTTATTTGTATTTATTTTGAAATAGTAGAAGAACCTCACAACCTTTTCAACCTAGATGTTGAACAAGTCCTCTCAGGGTCCGAAGCAAGAATTTCCTTTACTTTTACAGGTCTTGCACTCTCCCAACTGAGACACATATAGGTATGTAATATTTCCTCATAAGATCTTAGCTAAAGGATTCTAAGTTCCAACAACACTTCACCTCAAATAACACTAAAGCTTGATCTCCCTTTGAGGTTGCCCAAGGCCTCTTTTTATAGTGCAAAAGAGGAGGTTACAGTTCCAATTATGAAGTGATAGAGTCCTCCTTCAAAGGGATAAGATCCTCACATCAAGGGGTTAGCTCCTTAAGGCATGGGATACATGAACCTGAAAAGAGCGGTTCTTCCACCGCAAGATTCCTTCCAGAGGCTTCTAGAAATAACAGAAAGTGAGATTTTTGAGTTTACTTGCGCCTTTTTAATATTTTACAGGGGTCCACACTCTTAACACAGAGAAAGTGCGGTCAGGTACACAGAATACATGACCATTAGGTGTGGGACCGCAAGTAAGATAAAGAGAAAGTGCGATACCAGAGTTTTAGAGACTTTTGAGAGCTTTTCTCTTATTTTTAAGGCTTGACATGAGGAAGTGATGTTTTTAGACTTGCAAAGGAGGAAAGTATGAGTGATAATGAGTTCATACAAATAGCAGAATGTCAAGGTGACAATTTTCAGTGCAACACGACCCATGGTATTCATCCACCCATAGTATTTATTTGCCCATGGTATGTATCCACACATGTTATTCATCCACACATGGAATTTACCCATGGTATTGTAAGTGTTATCTACCCATGGTATTGACCCATGATATTGTAAGTGGTATCTACCCATGGTATTGACCCATGGTTTTGACCCATGGTATCCACCTTTGGTATCTATGCATGGTATTGTAACTCAAAAAAGGCTATAAATAACAAGCCTCAGTTTGTTAAAGGACAGATTGTCCACCACAATGTAGCTTCTACAGTTATTCTCTGTTTTAATAAAATAAGTTTCTTTGTGGTTTTATTTGTAGTGTGTTCTCTCTTTTTTTCTTGCATTCTAATTTTGCAGATCTTGTCAGATAGATTTCAAGTTTTTATAACTTGGGGGCCTCCCCCAAGATCTGGATCAGCCTTAACGAACTTCCTTTAGTAGCATGTATGTTTGAGTGTTTTCCGTAGCTACTTGACACTTGTTGGGGGTTCTAAATTGACAATCCCATCAATATTCACAGGTCTACCATGAATCCTTGTTTGCACACAATGTGTTCCAAAAAAATACCATATGGTAGGAAAAAAATGCACTTCTTCAGGTTTAAGGAGATCTAATACTTCTTGAAAATATCAAACATCAAGCGTAGACTAGAGACATGCTTCTCTAATAGGCCAAAGACTGTCTAGTCATCGAAATATAATTCCAGGAATTTGTCAATATATTATTTGAAAGCTTCAATAACAACCATGTAAAATATAGCTGGTGTGTTCTTCAACCCAAATGGGATGATGGTGTACTGAAAGGAACCCCACTCAGTAGCAAAGGTGTTCTTCCTCTTGTCTTCTAGCACAATCCTGATCTGATGATAATTGGAGAATCCATCCGTAAATGAGTAAGCTTCCTCCCCACCAACATTCTCTAAAAATTAAACGGTGAATGGAGTGGGAAAAATATTATGGACACATGAATCATTCAGTTTGTGAAGATAAACATAGATCCTTATCTATCCTTTAGTATTCTTATCCTAGACAACCATAGGGCTAACCCAATCAGACTCCTCAACTAGTTCAATGATGTGAGCATCAAGCATTTTTTCAAGATCTTCCCTTACTTTCTTGTTCTACTTTGGGTTCAACCGATATGGGTGTTTCTTAAATGGTTTGGCATCTGAATTCAAAGTGATTTGAATTACCCCTAGATCACCCATAATCACTTTTAATTCCTATAATTTTTTAGGAAAAAGGTCCTGGTATTCATGTAGTGGCTCACTCACATTGCTGATTTTTTCATCATCCTAATTATCCCCTATCTTAGCAAACTTGGGCTTCACCACTGGGCCTAAGTTTACCTATCACGTTCTGACCAATTGTGCTACATTTGGAATTGTTATCTCATGCTCTAGAATCATGCACTATCCTTTGGACTTATGGATATGAACGTCGTGTGGATCCTCCTCGCCTTCCTCCACGATCAAATTGCAACATTTCTGGCCTATGCCATTTGCAAAGCCCAATCAAGTTGTACCAGAGTCCTAGGTTCCTTAGTAATTCATAATACACTTGCATTCACTTCCTGAAGAGCCTCATTAATGCATTCCCATCCATCCTCGAAGCTATATTTCAAAAATAACCCTTCTACCATCTTATCCCAATCCGTGTTTCCATATCGCAATTATGTTTCAAGATACCATTGCTGAGGTATCATCTCCAAATAATGAAAGAAAATGTGCACCCATTCAGGTTGAGGTTCTCCTCCCCAAGCTCCAATATAGTGATCTAAATGTCTGCGTGGATCCTTCTATTCATCATATGTAATTTTCCCAAATTTTAGCTTCAAGATAAATGGAACATTAGAGTTAGCAGTGTCTTAAACCGGTGAATAAATGGGTAGGAAAGCCCATAAGTGTCCTAAGAAGGAATAAAAACACTTCAAGTGTGAAAGGAGACCCTCTTTTCAGCTCAATAAAACACCTCCATGTGTGAACAGGGATAATATCAGGTTGATTCAGTCTACTTTGACCAAGTTAACAACACAAATATGGAGGAGTAGGGATCAAGGAAGGAATAACGCAATTTTGGAGGGAGATGAATCACTTGATGGAAATGACCTAATTGGGTGGGGCCAAGGGCAAGAAAACTCACATTTTATTTAAGGAAGAGGATGGCAGCCATTGTTCCTTATTTTTTAGATTATTATTCTGGTCTACTCAGACTTTTTCTTCCTCTTGCTGTTTAGCAGGGTTGTTGTGTTGTTTAGCACCAGGTGTTCTCGAGCGGGAATCCCACCTCTTTCCTTGAGGAGCCTCTTGGAAGATTTTTTGCATGCATCTCCACATCAGGTTTTCAGTACAAGCTTCAGCTTACTTCATCAGTGCAGTTTCTGCAGGTTATTGTGCTATGTTGCAGGGTGTAGCAGTGGAGGGGATTGGAATCCCACTTTCTGAGCTAGTTTCTCATAGGAGGAAGGTTTCCTTCCATTAGGAGATATTTTTGGAGAGATATTGAGCTCATTTCAGGTCTGTGGTATCATACCACACATTTCCCAACATTCCCAACATTGTTCCAGCTAGGGAATGCGTTATTTTTGGAGGCAGCTTCAGTGGATGGTCTAGTGGCTCCATTGCAGTGATTCCTTGTGATTGAGAGGTTCATCCTTTCATGGGAGGAAGCCTTTGAGGGATCTACATTAGATCTGATATATTTAAGCCTTATACACTCTTATTCTTTGGTTTTGTAGTGATTATTCAGTAAGTTTTTGAAGATCACATTTGTACTCAGAGTGTATGACAAGAAACCCCTTTTGGGTTTTCTTGTAATTGTAATAAGGAGACTAGATCTCAGTTTTTGAGCATGATTGTCTAATATATGAGCAGATGTATTTTTCCTCCTAATTTATGAGTTGAAACCCTCATAATAATACACTTTCTCTTTTGTGCATTATTTCTGAGTAACAATGTTTTGGGGTTTTAGTGATTTTCAGCTACACTAGGCGTGGGAGGTTTGTTTACCTCACCTAGTTCCTTTTGTTTCTGATCTTCTCTTGGATTTAGATGATAGATGGATATATCTAATGGATCCAAGTGATGGTTTACATTTTTATGGATTATATTTCCGGAAATGCATTTTTTTGTGAATGCATTGTTGAGCAGTCCATTTTTGGAATATTGTAAGATATTCCCAATACGACGTATTTTCCCTATTTTGGGATATTACAGTGGTATCAGAGCTTAAATATTGGCTCATCCTGTGGATCTTAGGCCATTATACTTTAAGGAGAAGGAGATATGGACAGAAAAGAGAAGGCTCCGTTATGTGAAGGGAGAAAGGAAGATAGGCTTACAAAGCTTCTTCCAAGATCTATACAGAGCTTTCTAGGAGAGCTGAAAATAAGAATGGATATGGGATCTCCATAGGAGTTTGGATCTAGAGCTGGATCTATATTTTCACATGGTAACTGTGAGCATGTAGCTACACACCATGATGCACACCGCAGTCAAGTGCCCAGATGTATCTTGAGATGGATGAAAGGAGGGAGAATGCCTAAGAGGAAAAATCTTAGTGATTTTTTGCAGGAGTATGAATCTGAAACTGAGGGGTTTAGAGATCATACCAATTTCCAAGAGTTTTGCAAGATCCAAGTGGATAAAATAAAGCAGCAGGATGTAGATAGATTTATTCCACCTACTTTTGAAGGTTCACCTGCATGTTCAGTTGGAGCTTGGGTGAAGGAGCTAGATTCCTATTTACAACAACACCATATTTCTAAAGATGAAGCCATCATAATTACAACACTATATTTCAGAGGTAAGGCCTATGCATGGTAGATTTTTGAATCTTTTTCTTTGAAAAATGAAAACACTTCCTCTTATGCAAGATTCATTGAAACATTGGTGGGAAGGTTTAATGGGAAACTTCCTAAGACACATGAGCAAGAAAAAATTAAGAGAACAAAAACATTGCATGTGATGGAGGAGACTATAAAATTCACTCCACTTCAAAAAACTAGGGGAGAAGCTCACATCTTGCATCATACATTGTTAGAGGCAAGACCTCTATCTCATATTCCTAAACAAGAGGGCATGGGGATCTCTTTCTCACAAGAGGATCCAATTATTGGGGAGTTTCCCATACACATTGATGAAGATGAGGGCAACAACGTTGTCACATCTAGAGCACATCTAATACCTCATGCAAAGGAAGGAGGAGAACATGCTCCAATAGGAGGGATTCTTGTATCCTTGTAAGAAGTTCCCCAGGATCTCATACATGGAGGTCAAAGCACAATCAGTGAACAACATAATTGTGAAGCATTGCAGATGGAAGGATAAGGTAGGAAGGGAGAGTAGCATCATTTGATGAGAGACACACACCCTTCTATATTTTAGAGAGCTAATGCAAGGAAGAGGTTCACTGATTGGAGCTGTGAGGGCAAGGGCAAGGTTTCCCAACCATATGTAAAGTCTACTCTTCACACTGATGTCACACTACATGGAGGCATTCCACCTGGGAGGCCACCAGATATAGAGTTGATGAGAGATATATTTCCTTTGGATTCACCACTCTTGGGTTTTAGAGAGGTGAAGAGTTTGGAGAGAGACTTTGGCATGGGGGATGTCAAAGTAGCAGGCAGCAACATGAGGAGAGCTTCATATGATAGATCACCAGCGTTGTCTCTTGGGAGGATTGATCCATATTGGAGGTCTCAACTCTTGGTAGAGTACTCCAAGGATATTGGTTCTTGCATGATTCTTGATAACTCTGATGGAGATGATCGATATATGGTGGATGATGTGGTCATCTATTCTTATGGCAGAGTCTTCTTGACTAGAGATTCTAAGCTCAAGGAGAAGCTGCTACATGTAGCACATGAGGACTTATTTTCCATGCACTTTGATGCATATCTTTCCTTGAAAAAGGAGTTTATTTGGGAGGGAATATATCATGATATATTGCAGCATATGGAATGATGCAAAGCCTGAATGGTGATAGAGAGGATGTCATAGCCACCTTCCTACTCATTGGGAGTAAGGGAGCATTTTCAGTTGAGCCATTTCAGCTCAAGGACAGAAGTACATGGCAGAGAAGGTATAAATTTGCATTATGATTTTCCTTTCTTTACTTTATATGAGCAGCATGTTGCATTAAGGAGGATAATCCATTCTTACACTTTATATTATAATGTACTTGAGGCTAATTGTAGCATTGAGGTTGGCTATCTTATTGGTGGTTTGTGGGGGAAGCCACATAATTCTTGGTGTGCACCATTGACACCAAATTGTATACTCATGATTCCATATTATGGGATGACTGTGGCAGAAAAAAAGTGGCTGGGAAAGCACTTGTTATTTTTTTTTGATGCAGGTAAATAATGCACTACGCTGGTTCCATTTGTGGAACTATGAACCACTCTCTGATTGTCATATGGCAGCTTGTTTTTATTGCATTTTTCTTCCATTTACTGCTGATATTTTTATATTCATGGGAAGCATTGTTTGGAGAGTGCTGGAGATGTTAGAGATGCCCATTGGGAGCATGAGTCTCCCCACTTTACATGTTTTACATTTCAGGAGGAACCATTGGAAAACCATGATTGCCACATCACTATTTTTCCCTTCTTGTGGGAGGAGCCACTTGAAGAACTTGAGGAGTCACTTCATGGTTGAATTATTTTATGGGGGAATTTGGGACATTCTTGGAGGCCATGTTATTTCAGACCAAGGACAGAAACAACCCCATGTTTACCAGAAATTGAGAGAGAAACCATTTAGATGGGAGAATCCAATCTCTTCATGAAGCCCCAATACTTGTATAAAACTGGGGTTGATGATTCTTTTGATGAGCTACCTAGGATGGCTCATTTCATTTGGATGATAGCATGGGTGAAGGAGTCACTCATTGGGAATAATACTCCCCATGTTTGTCATCACTCCTACTTTAAGGAGGAAATGGGACAACAAGCAGGTTTCCACTCACACCTTCCACCTTTGATTTATGTGAGCCATTTGGTTTTGCATACTTGGGAGGAAACATTGGATGGCAGTTTTATTGCAGATTATTTTGATGCAGTGATGGAGGCCATTGATGGGAGGCCATAAGAGGAGGAGGGGATAAATTTCTCTCCCTATACATTTTCTTGAGGAAAATCAAAAATTTCGGAGGGGAGGACTGTAATGTTCCCAAATTTTAGCTTCAAGCTAAATGGAACATTAGAGTTAGCAGTGCCTTTAACTGGTGAATAAATGTGTAGGAAAGCCCATAAGTATCCTAAGAAGGAATAAAAACACTTCAAGTGTGAAAGGAGACACTATTTTCAACTCAATAAAACACCTCCATGTGTGAACAGAGATAATATCAAGTTGATTCAATCTACTTTGACCAAATGAACATCGCATATATGGAGGAGTAGGGATCAAGGAAGGAATAACACAGTTTTGGAGGGAGATGAATCACTTGATGGAAATGAACTAATTGGGTTGGGCCAAGGGCAAGAAAACTAAAATTTTATTTAAGGAATAGGATGGCAACCATTTTTCCTTATGTTTTAGATTATTATTTTGGTCTGCTCAAACTTTTGCTTCCTCTTGTTGTTTAGCAAGGTTGTTGTGTTGTTTAGCACAGGGTGTTCCGGAGCAGGAATCCCACCTATTTCCTTGAGGAGCCTCTTGGAAGAGTTTTCACATGCATCTACACATCAGGTTTTTAGGCCTAGCTTCATATTACTTCATCAGCGCAGTTTCTACAGGTTATTGTGCTGTGTTGCAGGGTGCAGCACTAGAGGGGATTGGAATCCAACTTTCTGAGCTAGTTTCTCAGAGGAGGAAGGTTTCCTTCCATTGGGAGATATTATTGGAGAGATATTGAGCTCATTTCAAACTTGTGGTATCATACCACACATTT
Organism: Pinus albicaulis; assembly: GCA_034641835.2. Taxonomy (NCBI): domain Eukaryota; kingdom Viridiplantae; phylum Streptophyta; class Pinopsida; order Pinales; family Pinaceae; genus Pinus; species Pinus albicaulis. The sequence goes on along the minus strand of CM076573.1, from coordinate 52,619,350 downwards.
CCCAACATTCCCAGCATTGTTCCATCTAGGGAATGCGTTATTTTTGGAGGCAGCTTCAGTGGATGGTCTACTAGCTTCGTCGCAGTGTTTCCTTGTGATTGAGAGGTTCATCCTTTCATGGGAGGAATAATTTGAAGGATCTACATCAGATATGATATCTTTAAGCCTTATACACTCTTATTCTTCAGCGTTGTAGTGATTATTCAGTAATTTTCTGAAGATCACATTTGTATTCAGAGTGTATGACAAGAAACCCCTTCCGATTTTTCTTGTAATTGTAATAAGGAAACTAGATCTCAGTTTTTGAGCATGATTATATAATATATGAGAAGATATATTTTTCCTCCTAATTTATGAGTTGAAACCTTCATAAGACTGCGTTGTCTCTTTTGTGCATTATTTCTAAGTATCAATGTTTTGGGGTTTTAGTGATTTTCAGCTACACTAGGTGTGGGAGGTTTGTTTACCTCACCTAGTTCCTTTTGTTTCTGATATCCTCTTGTATTTATATGCTATATGGATATATCTAATGGATCCAAGTGATGGTTTACATTTTTATGGCTTATATTTCTGGAAATACGTTTTTCTGTTAATGCATTGCTGAGCAGTCCATTTTTGGAATATTGTAAGATATTCCCAATACCGCTTATTTTCCCTATTTTGGGATATTACATCATACCTCTCTAAAATTATTATGTTAACTTGACCAAACCTCAACCTTATTAGTTTGAAAAAAAAAATTCCATCCTCCTAAACTTTCTCTAGGTGCACCCCACCATTGGGCTGGAGTGGACCTTAATGTGACGTCTAGAGCCTTGTAGCTTTGTTCCTCTGACATTTTCTGCTCAAATACCTCCAAGAACAAGACAAAATTCTCTGTTCCATCATAAAAATGAAAGTCACGCACTTCTAACTTGACATTGCGTAGAGATTTTGTAACCCTGTTATAGAGCTTCGTGGTTACTTCATGCAATATATTCTTCCATTGCTCCAACTCTTCATTGGAATGAGACACGCACAAACTATCGTGCTCCAAACATATTCTTCCATATGTGTTGGGATTAATTTAGTATTCATGCAGCGTAGTAATATGATAAATCTGATCAATTGCAGCATCATCATACCCATGTTGGACAGGTTATGTATAGCGCGCACCTTAAGATGGATCTAGTGGCACAACAACTTAGGTACCATCCTTTTCAAATACCATCTACCTATTCTTTGAGTTTATTATAGCATCCATGCTATAAGCCCAGTCAAATCCTAACAACATGGGGTATGGATTACTATCATAAATGACCTCGATGACCTCAAAGTCAACCAACACACTTACACCATCAATATCTACGTTGAATCCTTGAAAACACCCCATAGGGATGATCTTCTACTAATTTTCCACCCTCATTTGAATAGGTTACCATTGAAACTTCGGCTTTCCCATCCACTCCCATGTCTATTTTTGTAGAACATTAACATCTGATCCTAGATCTAGAGTGACTTGATCCATCTCATAGTCTCTGATCTGTACAATTAATCACATCTCTCGGAAAATTGTCTTCTGATTCTTTTACAATTTGTTTACTGTGCGTTGTTCCATCCACAACCCTTCTTTACCCTCCTAGTTATCAAGCATATCATACAATCCTTATATAGACCTCCGGTCTGTTAACAACTTCTTGCATGACTAGTATAAGAAGGATGTAAGGATCGACGGATCAAATCCCTTTACTTCAACATTATCTTCAGGCATCTTTTCTACCAGGAACAACTGTCTCTCCGCAGTCGATGCCACAACCTTAGGAGTCATAAATGATTTCTTTGCTATGGATTTCTCCTTTTCATGTTGTACATCGACCCCAACAATCTTATCTTCAGCATTCCTTACCCATGTCTCCAACACAAACCTCTGCCTGTCTATGTGGTTTCCTCCAATATTCATACCACTATGCATGATTATGTTAGCACATCGATCTCCTTGGAGTGGTTCGCAATCCATCATCTAGACATTCTATGCTGACTATTCGTTGTGCTTCTCCTGCATTTTAGCACAAAAAATGGGACAATCTTCTATTTCATGACCAAATTATTGACAATAGTTACAGGAGACAACAATAGAATTCTAGAAAAACTTGAGGAAAGAGTCCAGGATGTTCACAGTTGTAAAAAATGATTTTTCCTCACCCTCGACTAGCGCTTCCTCCTCAGTTGTGCCCTCCACCTTGAAAACCTCGTCGCGTAGTTGGTGAATCCATAGCTTCGCAACCTTCGACTTGCATTCGATATGCACCCAAACTGTTCTACAGCATTACATCATAGCTCCTACAATGTTTTTCATCATGTCCAAACAACCTATAGAAGTTATAGAATAGTTTCTTCGACGATCTGACCAACTTTTGATGTAATATTCCTAAGTTAGCACACACCTAATTGGAATATTAATTTTTTATTTTTCTCTTAGATAGAGGAATAAGAGGGTATGGAGACGCATAAATCTCCTTAGTATGAATAAAAGACACTCCTAATGTGAAAGGAGGTCATTTAAAGGTTGGATTGAAGACCATTAGGTGTGAAAAGGTGTTGGAGCATGAAGACTGGGTCAACCTTGACCAAATCAAAAAGCGCTGGTGTTGGGCAGTGAAAGAGGTATGAAATTATCATATATTTACTCATTATTTATCATAAATATACTCCTGTTTTCCTTGAAAAGGTAATTTATCATAGGAATTACAATAGAATTGGAAAGGGTTATGATTACTATGAAAAGATGACTAAAAGCTACTTTTTGGTTGACAAACAAGAATTCGGAGAGGTGAACAGCTATACCAAAGGTGTGGTTGAGAACAATCTAACCGCTCCTGCATCAGCATTGAATCATATCCAGCCAAAGGCAAGGAGATCTGAACAAATAGCCCAGAAAAGACAGGGAATAGCTCAGCCTCAGTCAGCACAAACAAAACGATGACTAAACACAGAGGAGAAAATCCCTCAAGATCTTTTGATCCTGAGGGATCATTATTCAAACTTATCTTGTTCTTTGATTGGTCCGTCGAAGAATTGATATATAAAAACATGTCCTTTAGTGATGGGGGGACGGATCGTGATTATTATTGGGAATCGGTCGAAAGACTTTACGTTTTCTCTATTATAGTAACTCTCTGTTTGAGAGAAAACCTTTCTGTAAGAATTTATGTTGGTTTAATACAAAGCACACGTTTTATTTACCTTCTGCAATTCTGAATTAGCCCAGCAGTATTTCACTGGCGCTAAGGGCCCGACTCTGGTGGAATTACTTCGCTCTTTGTATTATAATCTTTGTTTACTGTCATGTGGAGTGCGTTTAATGTTTGAATTGGTTTACTGTTGATCGGATCAAATACTGAGTCATTGCTATTTCGTTTCTTTACAATAAGCATAATTCGTTGTTCTATTATTTCGTTGTTATCATAAAAGCTTTACTGACTCGTATCTGATTTGAATTGTTGTTCCTTTAGTTTATAATCTGTTATAATTGATGGTTGAATGGTGAGAAGTTGTCGACAAAGTTGAAGCATAGAAATCTAGTGCCTTAAATATGTCAGAATTGTAATTGCTATTCAATTCGCGTTGCTGTTCCATTTCTGTCATTACTTATTTATAATCTTTGACTGGTAGATAGAATAGTTGTAGTCACACATTGCTGTTCCTTTTTAGATTGTGTTTTGTTTAAGTTGCTTTCATCAAATCTGCTTTTGGTTTGATTTCTTTAAAGATCTCCAACTATAGAGGATAGAGGCTTTAGCTTCCCAGTCCCAAGATTGGTCATCTTGCATCGATTTCTAAGGGAAAGAGTTACTGCTACTGCATCCCTGATCGATGTTCTGCAAAGATTGGAGTAGTTTAATCTTTCCATTCATGTCACTGTAATTAGGTTTATTTTCAAGCATTGGTTACGTTTGATTTCGTTATCTTATACTACATCTTCACAACATTGCTCTTAGACAATTGCAAGCCTCAGACAGAGTACACTCTTGGAATAAAAAGACGCTTCTAGATTGATGATTAATGTGGGCTAATTAGGTGTTCAAAAGATACCTTTTTTATGACTCGAAATTTTGGTGCCGTTGCTGGGGAGAGTGTATGCCATTTTAAAGGGGTAATTCACAGCTGATTTTCTTCTTCTTGCGAAGAATTAGGTATTAAAGATGGAAGGTAAGAACCTGCACACTGGGCAACAAACACACTTGCTCGTAGCCCGCTTTACAACAGAAGTAGGTAAGCTTCTTTCTTTAGGTAGGAATGAAGGTTTGTTTCTTTGAATGAATAAATCAACTAAGCGAAACAAAATTCCTCCTAAAACTGAAAAACCTAAGGGACCGGTGACCCTTGGGCGCACAACATTTATTGATGAAATATTTAAAAGAACTGAATCTCAGCCATCAGTAGTATTTAAAAGAACTACTTCTAGACATCCTACTAGTTCCCTTCAGGCTACAGAATCACCATCTAAAGCCTTTGCTGAGATACACAATCAAACTGAGGGAATTGAGCAAGATTCCCAAGAAATTGAGAATCCTTGCACAGGTTTCCTTCATGAAGGGAATGCTAGTAATCTCCAAGAAGGAGAAGGGGAAACGGGATAAATCATAGACTTGAAATCTCCTATTGAAACTGCCCAAACAATAAGCAACCCAGATAAGGGAAGTGTTGTTCGGCTTATTCAGAACCAAGGTCCTGAATCACCTCAAACAGTAGGTCGACAGGAAAAACTTATTATCCCAGATAAAGGGAGTGTTGTCAAAACTATTCATGCCCCTACTCATCAACCTAGAAATTCCTTGGAAATCCCAGAAGGATATTGGTATATCTTCGATCAAATGGCCCAGAACCAAAACCAGAATCAGTAGCAGACCTCTACACTGCAATATCCTATAGTAGATACTGCAGTTAATGCACCCATGAAAGCTATTACTCTTCAACATATTCCTACATTTCACGGCTTAACATCAGAAGACCCAGATGCGTTTTTATTTGAGTTTGATGTGTTGTACAGAGGATACGATTACACCACCGATGCCCAAAAACTAAAACTATTCCCTTCTACATTAAAAGGGGCAGCCCTGCGATGGTTTATGGGATTAGGTGGGGGTGTCATAAATGATTGGGATCATATGAAAGCTGCATTTTTAAAGAAATATCAAGATTATTGTAGGTCTCGGGAATTAAAATATGAGATATTCCAAATGACAGCAAAACCAAATGAGACCTTGGAAGAGTATGTGGAACGGTTTCAATATAATCTTCAGAGATCCCCTTATGCATCTTTACCCTTACCTGATAATGTTTTGAAAACTACATTAATTAGGGGAATGAAAGATCAATGGGTTGAAACATTGAATATTATGGGAAAAGGTGATATATATCAGGAAAAATATCCTAACATCATTGATTTGTGTATTAGGTGTTCAAGGGGCAATACGAGGTTGAAATCAGCAGAACGTGATACGATCAAAAAGGAAAATAAGACCTCTAATGAAGGTGTGACTCGTGCCGAGATTGGAAATCTGCTGGAAGACTTTAAGACAGACATACTTGGGACTCTAACAACATAGTTCGATATTATGCAAGCCAAACAAAAACAGGCAGAAGAAGAGCATAATTTGGCAATATTCTGTCCCAGATGTAGAAAGAAGCACAACCAAAAATCATTCCCGTTGGATGTGATTAAAGTCTGTGCCATTTTCATGAAGGATCACCCTACAGAAGGATGTCCTTCGCTTCCTAGCCTAAAATTAGTCTATAAGGAGGCAGAAGAAGAATCAGAAGTGGTATGTCTGCTTAATTAGCGCCGACAATGGTAGCCACGACCATCAGGTATGCCAAATGATCCATTTTCTTTTCAACCTCCTCAATATAATGCTCAACAATATAGTGGGATGTGGCAAAATCAACCATCTTTCCCTAATTGGTCACAACAACCATTTCCTCCCACATCTTGGCCAAATCAAACAAATAAAAATAATTGGCCTAGCTTTCCTTTCTATCCACCTTTCTGGCCTACACAATGGTCCCCTTCTACTTCCCAGAATCAGGCCTGGCAGTCAAACTGGAAAAAACCTACAAATCAACCAGCTAGATCAATTCCTCTCTCTCAACCTACCCTGCCAGCTCCTTATACAAACCCCCAGACCAATTTAAGACCACAACTCCCAGCCCAACCCAACCCAAACCCAAACAATAGGCTAGTTCAGTCCGTTCAAATCATGGAACCCCCATAAGTAGAAACTGAACTGTGGGAGTGTAACGATCTTCAATTAAGGTCTGGGTGCATAGTCGAAACAAAGAGAAACAATGATGTCCACATTGAATATCCGTTACCTGCAGAACAAACAATACAAGGTGAGAAGGAAGTCCAACAACAGAACCAACAACAAAATCAACAACAAGTAACAACTTCCTCTCCACCATTCCCAGAACGATTAATTATACCTCGTCCATTAGAACAACCTAATTTTGATCTTCTGGGAGAATTAAAAAAAATTTGCATAAAAATCCCTCTCCTCCAAGCTATTCAAGATATTCCTATATATGAAAAAAATATTAAGGAATTATGCATAAAGAAGCCTAAGAGGAGAACAACAACCAATCCTACTGTCCAAATAGTCGGTACCTTATCTGACTTATTATCAGGAATAGAAACACCCATCAAGTATGAAGACCCAGGAAATCCTATAGTGACAGTACAGATCAATGGTCAATCATTTCCAAATGCCTTAGTTGATTTGGTGGCAGCAATCAACATTTTAACCACCACCACCTGTCAAAAACTTGGCATTACATCACTGGAACCAACAACAACCTTGTTGGAATTCGCTGACCGATCAGTAGTCAAACAAAAAGGTATACTACAAGATGTAATGGTATCTGTAGATTCCTGGGAATACCCTGCTGACTTCCTGGCTATCAATCCAAAGAATCGACTAGATGGACATCCGTTAATACTAGGCAGACCTTGGTTGGCAACTGTCGATGCCTATATTGGATGTCGACAAGGCAACATGACAATTACAAGGGGAAATTATGTTAAGAATTTAGCCCTATATCCCCCAGCCCAGCCAAGTCTATCAATAATCACAACAAGAAAACCACCTGCATCATACCTTATGGAGATTATGAGATCACCTCTAACCATAGAAAATGCTCTTGATTTTAAAGATCAAATAGAGGATGATATGATTAATAATTTTATTAATAAGTCACAAACCAGATCTCATTTGCAATGTCACATGATCAAAGCAGCATTCGATAATAAAGAAGAAGAAAATCCTTTCAAAGATATTCCTGATCAAACAATACCTACTACTTCTATGACCAATAGCAAGGTTGTAGAAATTGAGCCGGGAAAAACTTTAAACATTAATAAAAATCTCACTGCTGAACAAGAAGAGAAATTGGTCCAATTATTACGAAAATACAAAGCAGCCTTTCCATGGGATTACCCCGACATGAAAGGAATTGATCCTCAATTGTGTACTCACCACATTTACATTGAAAAAGATGCAAGACCCATTCGCCAACCTCAAAGGAGAATAAATCCTCACCTTAAAGATATTGTGAAAGAAGAATTACAAAAACTATTGGATGTTAATTTCATCTACCCAATATCTGATAGCAAGTGGGTCTCCCCACTAGTGGTAGTACCAACAAAGAATGGGAAATGGAGGATATGTGTAGATTACTGTGAACTTAATAAAGCAACATAGAAAGACCACTTCCCCCTTCCTTTCATTGACCATGTATTAGACACATTGGCAGGAAAGAAATTATTTTCTTTCCTTAATGGCTTCAGTGGGTACAATCAAATCCAGATTGCCCCTGAAGATCTGGACAAAACTACTTTTACCTGTCCATGGGAGACATTTTCGTTCCGAGTCCTACCTTTTTTCCTATGCAATGCCCCTGCTACGTTCCAAAGGGAAATTCTCAGCATTTTTGCAGACTTAATAAATGAAGGCCTTGAAGTATATATGGATGATTTCACACCCTATGGGGATGAATTTGAGCCTGCATTAGAAAAATTAGAAAAATTACTGCAAAGATGTATCGACACTAGGCTTTGCTTAAGAAACAAAAAGTGTCTTATGATGATGACCGAAGGAGTTATCTTAGGGCATTATATTTCAACAGCTGGAATTCAAGTAGATCCGGCTAAAATTCAAATACTCTTGTTAATTCCTATGCCTACTACAGAAACAGAGGTACGTAGCTTTCTTGGATTTTCTGGTTACTATAGAAGATTTATAGAACATTATTCTCGAATAGCTGCACCTTTATATGGACTGACTGGAAATGTTGATTTCACTTGGACAGATAAATGTGACAATGCCTTTAATGATCTGAAGAAGCTCGTTTCAACAGCCCCAGTGTTGAGGGGCCCAAATTGGAATTTGTCGTTCCAAATCTCATCTGATGCCTCAGACACAACAATTGGAGCAGTACTTGGGCAAGAGGAATACAAGAAGCCATATGAAATTTACTATATTAACAAAAATCTATCCCCTGCTGAATTAAATTATACTGTGACTGAAAAGGAATTTTTAGCTGTAGTTCATGCTATAAACAAATTTAGGCATTACATAACTGGGTATCTTGTAGTACTATATACTGATCACTCTGCCATTAAATTTTTAGCAAATAAACCTGTTACAAATGGAAGAGTGACAAGATGGTTAATTTTACTGCAGGAATTCGACATCACAATCAGAGATCGACCTGGGAAAGAGAATCATGTGGCTGACTTTCTGTCAAGAATGCCAAAGCCAATAGATATAGAAGCAGTTCAAGGCCACTTTCCAGATGAACATCTCTTCGCTGTTACTATCAGAACACTGTGGTATGCTGATATAGCGAACTATTTGGCAATAGGTAAATTACCTAAACATCTGTCTCTTAATGAACGTAAGCAAATAATACATCACAGTACCCGCTTCTCCTGGATTGGAGGCTACCTATTTCATACAGGTGCAGATATGAAAATAAGGAGATGCGTTAGGGAGGATGAGGTATTTGACATCTTGAAAGCATGCCATGATGGACAGTGTGGCGGACATTTTGCAGATCGTAGAACTGCACACAAAGTTTTACGAACAGGCTACTATTGGCCTACTATCTTTAAAGATGCTAAAAAATTCGTGCAGGCCTGTGATAGCTGCCAAAGGGCAGGTCAACCTGGGCAGTCTGATGAAATGCCTCTGAATCCCCAACTAGTGATTGAACCGTTTGAACGTTGGGCCCTCGACTTCGTTGGTCCTATTAAAACCCCATCAAACCAAAAAACGTACATCCTAGTTGCAACTGAGTATGTCACCAAATGGGTTGAGGCAGAAGCTCTTTCAAAATCTACAGAAGAATCTGTAATACAATTTCTTTTCCAAATCTTTGTGCGGTATGGCCTCCCAAGGGATATAATCACAGATGGAGGACCATATTTTGTAGGTAACAAATTAGCTGAAACATTGCAAAACTACCACATTCAACACAAGATTATGACTCCATATCACCTAGAGGCCAATGGCCAAGTAGAGAGCACGGACAAAGTAATCGAATATATATAAACAAAAACAGTTGCCTCTCATAGACCAGATTGGGCCTACAGATTGCCAGAAGCATTGTGGGCATATCGAACAACATGGAGACCTACCATAGGATATTCACCATACCAATTGGTATTCGGGAAGGAACCCATCTTCCCTATAAAATTTGAGATTCAAACATTAAGAACAACTCAAAAGGTGGGTCTAGATCTAATTGAAGCCCAGGCTAAAATACTGTAGCAAATTAATGAGCTGGATGAAATTAGGCTCTCTTCTCTTCAGCACACAACACTAATTCAGCAACAGAGAGCCAAATGGCATGACGCCCATATCAAAGGACAAATCTTCCACGAAGGAGATTGAGCACTCCTATATGATTCTAGGTTCCAGGATTTCCAGGAAAACTCCAGACACGATGGCTTGGACCCTATGAAATACATAAGGTGCACGATAATGGCACTGTTGCATTAGTTACCATTGACGGATCTGGACATTCCTTTAAGGTAAACGGTCATCGAGTACGATTGTATCATAAACCGCTCACCCGGGAATCCTTTTACCAACAGTTTCGGGAAGATTCTACAATGGAGATTCTTGCTAAAGGGGAGAAATCCTCCTCGGCACCAGTTTGATAAATCACTTCTTTTTTTAAAATTTTGTTAATAAAGCATTTTTTGTTTTTTCGCTTGTTGTTTTATGGAATTTGTTTTCAGGCATTCGGTTTATACTACTTCTTTAATTTTTCATCATTTGTTTCGTAAAATCTGATTTCTTTAAAAGAGAAAAAAATTCTGTTTATTTCGTTTGTTTTGCTGTTCCTTTCCAAAGGAACAACACTCTACTGTTCCTTTTGAAAGGAACAACAGTTTCGTAGAAACGCCCTTGCTGTTCCTTTCCAAAGGAACAACACTTCTGCAGAGTATTTTCTTGATGTTCCTGTCCAAAGGAACAACACCTTCGCAGAGTATTTTCTTGTTGTTTCTTTCGAAAGGAACAACAGCTCCACAGATTTTTTTTGTTGTTCTTTTTAAAAGGAACAACACTTTTTCTGTGGATTTTTTTCTTGTTTTAAGCCAGCATGTTGAATTTTTGATTACTTTTTTTGAAGGCAAATATATCATTTATATACAATCATACAAATTAAAGCTTACTGTAATCAACAAATCAAAAGAAATTGTCATCTTTTCAAGAAAATTGTCTAGTAATGATAAGAAAAAAGAAGGAAAAAGGGGCATGATCAATAACATAACTTTGCTATTTTATTACCATTGAATTAATCTGATCGACTATTTTTATCATGATTGGTTCTTTCCCACATGCTATAATTTTCTTTGATGTTTATTTATGGAATAAGAATAAGGGCATGTTTCTTTCTATTGAGATGTTCAGACTTATTCCACCATCCCTACTCTTAAGGAGTGATGAGCCATCCCTTACGATTAACTGAGGAAAAGTGTTGTGTGTAAAAGAAAAGAAAAAAATATATATTTCATCAATAATGATTTTGCAGATGGAGGATAGGGGGTCTCACCAAGATCCAGCCTACCGTGATCATAGGGAAGGTAGTGAAGTGGCATTCCCATTATGGTCACCAAACCAGGGAAATGATCCAACAAACAATTGAAAAAATCAAGAATTCCTTGGAACAGGAGGTCTCATCATGAGCCGGCTTGCCCACCTTTCACTTATTCTTGGTGAATGGAATTGTGGTTTATCTGGTCACCAAGCCAGCACAATGGCCTCCGTCATGATATTCAATAAAAATCACTTCCTCAACATACATAAAGGAGAATGGTTCCGTGGGTAAGAAAGAAAATCTGTCAAGGTTATGGACACCTGTGGGCAACAGAGCTCTGCTAATGGTATTGGAGTCACACTTATACACATCAATAGCTATATTTAACCCTTTTTCCTATATCTTTATTTAAATGTCAAATGAAAATATGAATCCCTTACCTTTATCTCCGAACCTATTACACATGAAAATCATTATAAGTCGATCATATTAATCCAAAGTGGTAAATAACACAATTATACTTATGGTTATCATATGCTGTCCCTTCTCCTTGTATTTGAATCATTACAAAACGATTTTCTATTTATTAACGATTTATTACATGCATTGATTTCAGTAATTGCTGCAATTTGATTGAACATATCATAATTACGGCCGCTTTTTACTGCTGTACTGTTGCTGTGCCACACATGCTATTCTAAATTGACGGTCGAGGATGACCTTTCATTCATTCGGGGGGTGCGAATGTCTGCATGCAAATCAAACTCCAAGATTTCCTTATCTATATTTGAACCAAATCCCTGTATTTTAGGAAATAAAAAATTTTCAATGAACTATGCTGTGCTGTTCCATTGTGATTACTGTGTGTTGAGAAAATTAACAGAACGCAGAATTGGGAGGACGGCCAATTTGCATTGAATCGCAAGTATTGATCGTCTCTGATGCTGCACGGACAATCTTAGAAAGACTGGGGTGGATTACATATTTCTTGAGAATGCAACAACCCCATGAAGCTGTGGCCACCGAATTTTTATTAAACCTGCAGGAAGAATCCTCCATGGTCAGAGGGAGGCAGATTGCTGTATCCGACGAGATAATTGCAGAAGTATCTGGCATTCCTGCGCAAGGGACTGTCTGGACTTAGAAGAAGATTAGGATTCGTGAAGCCATAAATTTTTTTCAAGATGATGGACAGACGTTAGTCATCAAAGGTAAAGGAGTCCAGCCAGCATCATTAGGAGAGCCATGGACAGAGTTAGCCAAAATCGTGCAGGCTTACATAACGTGCGACGGAATAAAGGATGTGGTAAGACCTCGCCACCTTAAGCTACTAGCCGTATTAAAACAAAAATGCACCATTAATCTGCCTGCATTTTTAAATTCTTTGTTGCATGATACTGCTCATGGTATAAGAAAATCCCAGCATGCAGATATGGTGGTCAGCCACCATTGTTTAATTTGTTTAATAGTGAGTCATAGCCTCACCCAGCAACAGACCAGCTGGGAAGAATTAATATTTTCCATCGATGGAGGGTTAGCTCTACCCGATCCAAAACGGAAGAGGATGGTCGGCTCAATTGCTGAGCCTTCTACTCATAGACAGTCTCGCCGGGTGAAACGAATTAGAAGGATGGTGGAAGAACTTCCGGGCAGCAGCCAACCCCTGGAATTGCATAGCTCAGAGGAGGAACAACCTCCACAATTGGAGGGAGTAAGCCCTCGCACTGACGAAGAAGAGAAATTAGAGGAAGTAAGCCCTCAGACTGATGAGGAAGAACAATTGGAAGGAGAAATTCGATACTCGGATGAAGAAGAAATAAGCCGCCAATATAGTAGTGAAAAACAACCCAGTGCAGAGGAAGGAGATAATGAGGAAGAAGGAATAGAAGGAAATTCTGGAGAAGAAGAAATTGAGGGAGAAATTCAGTATTCGGATGAAGAGGAAGGAAGTTATCACACTGGTGCGGAGGATGAGGACAATCATAGCAGCAATAAGGATGAAACAGAGCTGACCGAAAATGTTATTGTAAGTCCTTTATAGGAAGACCAATTGGCCCAGATTTTGGCCAATATGAGTGATTATGCACGGCTGCATAGTCCCTTGGACCTCAATATAGATATTAATCAACTACCAGAATACTCTGCTATTGACAAAGAAACAGCTGGAGAAAAACTGAATGAAACAACAAACCCTAGTGAACCTAGGGTTGCTTCTCCTGAGGGATGTGAGTTGGAGAAAGAAAACATTGAAGCTTGAAACTCCTAGGAGACTGCAGAGTTGATTGAGAATATGATTCCAGGGGAATTGAGCCAAGGGCACATGAATGTAGAAGAGGAGCCCCAAGGAGAAGAACAAGAAGATGATTTTACTGAAGATATGGCTGATATATAGGCCAAAATTTTGTTGAGCAAACGAGTGCAGACAGGGGAACGACTGTTCCATTAAGAAAGAAGAAGAAAAAAACTGAGATTGAGAAGCTTCGAAGGGAGTGAATAAAGCTTCATAAATTAGTTGAACAGCTGAGGTAGACCATTAGGGTTCTGAGAATGAAATGCATTCCCAAGCGATCCCCTAACAGAAAAAGTATTGCTATCAAAAGAAGCTTGAAAAAGAGAAGAGTGGCCACTGATAGGAACCCCAAAGTTACAGAAGAAACCGTACCTGAGCCTAATTATGAGGATGTGGAGCAACAAACAGCTGTTCCAACACAAGCTGTTCCAGAGGAACCGGGTTTGAGCGAAAATATGAAATCTAGCAGTCAGCACACTTTTAGTGAGCCAACACTGCTTAGACTTCAGGAAGAATTGACACAGGCTCGATTATAAAGGCAAATATTGGAAGAAGATACTGTCCCAAGAACAAGATATCAGGAATTGCAGCAACAAATGAAAATTATTCATGAAGCAGAAGCTGAAGCTCATGAAAAACGACGGAAAGCAGAGGTAAAGGTTGATAAGGTAATGAACCAACTAAAATTAGCCTACACTCAAATGGACACTCTCTGCTCCTTGTACACTGATGTCTTAGCCTGTAGATGCCCCGCCAAAAAATATGCTCTGTTTTTACTAGAAAGATATTTACAATTAAAGATCAAGGCAGTTAGGGTAGGGAAATCTATAGAGCTAAAAACAATAGATGATTTGATATCATGCTGCAAAATTTATGGGATCAAAGTACAGTGCTTATTATGTGAGTTTTATTTCCATAATCTAATACTTGAAAATGACTGTGAATCAAACCCTAGCCCTTTTATTGGAGATGTTTAGTTTCAGGCATTCATTTCCTTTGCTGTAAACTAATTAAAATGGCTTAAATCTTATAACGCTTTTCAAAGACAGGAAAATGGATTAGATCTATGGGTCAGAAGTGAACCTCGAAACCCACTTCAATTTTGGGCTAGACAGAAATGCTTGATGACAAGGGAAGGCGTTACCCAAACTCTGGGGCCTGTCCATAAATCAGTCATTTTGAATGGAACAGATTATTTTTCATCCATTAGGAACCAAGCCTACATAGCAGCCAAAGTCCGGTGGAGAACCTCGAATCAGAATGTGCAAACTAGGGAACCATTTAATTATAGAAACTTTGGGCTAGCTGCAGACTGTCTCATTTCCTATAGCCATCTTGTTTTAAAAGAAGGACCATATTGGTTAGGATGTATATTTCGCAGCCCTATTGTATGGTACCCTGCTTCGGATTACAAAGCTATTTATGAACTTCCTGAAGGACAGAAAGAACATACTTTTGAGGAATTAGCTGCACTCCATGGTTTTAGGCCTGTGGATGACAAACCTTATTCGGCTTATTCTTTGACTGCTCTCCATGTGAACTATAGTTTTCATGAGGGCATGAAAATGATTAAGCAGGGGGGTATGTTGGGCAGTGAAAGAGGTATGAAATTATCATATATTTACTCATTCTTTATCATAAATATACTCCTGTTTGCCTTGAAAAGGTAATTTATCATAGGAATTACAATAGAATTGGAAAGGGTTATGATTACTATGAAAAGATGACTAAAAGCTACTTTTTGGTTGAAAAACAGGAATTTGGAGAGGTGAACAGCTGTACCAAAGGCGTGGTTGAGAAAAATCTAACCGCTGCTCCATCAGCATTGAATCATATCCAGCCAAAGGCAAAAAGATCTGAACGAATAGCCCAGAAAAGGCAAGGAACAGCTCGGCCTCAGTCAGCACAAACAGAACGATGACTAAACACAGAGGAGTGAATCCCTCAGGATATTTCGATCCTGAGGGATCACTGTTCAAACTTATCTTGTTCTTTGATTGGTCCGTCAAAGAGTTGATATATAATACCACGTCCTTTAGTGACCGGGGGGTGGGGGGGGGGGATCGTTGTTGTTATTGGGAATCGGTCGAAAGACTTTACATTTTATCTATTATATTAACTCTCTGTTTGAGAGGAAACCTTTCTGTAAGACTTTATGTTGGTCTGATACAAAGCACGCGTTTTATTTACCTTCTGCAATTCTGAATTAGCCCAGCGGTATTTCACTGGCACTAAGGGCCCGGCTCTGGTAGAATTACTTCGCTCTTTGTATTCTAATATTTTTTTACTATCATGTAGAGTGCGTTTAATGTTTGAATTGGTTTATTGTTGATCGGATCAAATACAGAGTCATTGCTGTTTCGTTTCTTTACAATAAGCATCATTCGCTGTTCTATTATTTCGCTGTTATCATAAAAGCTTCACTGACTCGTATCTGATTTGAATTGATGTTCCTTTAATTTATAATCTGTTACAATTGGTGGTCGCATGGTGAGAAGCTGTCGACAGAATTGAAGCATATAAATCTAGTGCCTTGAATATGTTAGAATTGTAATTGCTGTTCAGTTCACGTTGATGTTCCATTTCTGTTCATTACTTATTTATAATCTTTGACTGGTAGACAAAATAGTTGTAGTCACACATTGCTGTTCCTTTTCAGATTGCATTTTTTTTAAGTTTCTTTCATCAAATCTGCTTTTGGTTTGATTTCTTTAAGATCTCCAACTATAGAGTATAGAGGCTTTAGCTTCCCAGTCCCCAGATTGGTCATCTTGCATCGATTTCTAAGGGAAAGAGTTACTGCTACTGCATCCATAATCGATGTTCTGCAAAGATTGAAGTAGTTTAATCTTTCCATTCATGTCACTGTAATTAGGTTTCTTTTCAAGCATTGGTTACGTTTGATTTCGTTATCTTATACTACATATTCACAGCATTGCTCTTAGAAAATTGCAAGCCACAGAAAGAGTACACTCTTGGAATAAAAAGACCCTCCCAGATTGATGATTAATGTGGCTAATTAGGTGTTCAAAAGATACCTTTTTTATGACTCGACATCTGGTATGGAAGGAGTGGCATTCATTGAGGGACATCGATGTTTTGGAGGGAGATTCCATGCATGAAAGTAGTGGCTTTAATTAGTGAGGCCCAAGGTGAGGAAGCTCACCAAGAATAGAAGGAAGAGGATGGAAGCCATTGTGGGCATGATTGGATTATTATTTTATTGATGGTTTGTTTAGACTTGTTGCTCTCTTCAACTCTTTAGCTAAGATTGTAGTGTTGTTTAGCATAGGGTGTTCCTAGTTGGGAATCCCACCTCTTTCCTTAAGAAGCCTCTACGAGGAGTATTGCACTACATTTCCACATTCAGGCATCAGGCCAAGCTTCATCTTTCTTCAAGAGCACAGTTTCTGCTTAGAGTTGTGCTGTGTTGCAGGGTGCAATGGTGGAGGTTTGCATTGGGTGTTTTCTGAGCTAGTTTTACGGTGGAGGAAGGTTTCCTTGCATTGGGAGGCTAGTAAAGAATCCCGTTCGGCTTTATTACTATATTTGGCATCAGACCAAGGTGGTTTCATCCCCTAAACTGTAGTTTCAGTCCATATCTGTGTTAATTTAGGGAGGAGTTGCAGGGGTAGTTGCAGTGTCTGATTTGGGAGGTGATTTCTTCAGTGAAGTGGAAATCATTTCATATGGAGTATATATTGGATAAGATCTACATCATTATACATCAGCTTCAACCATATCTTCTCATTTATGTTGTTGCATCAATTCTTCAACCCTAGGGCTACAACTCACATTTGTATATTTTGTGTATTTTCTAGAAACCCTCTTGGGTTGTCTTGCAAAAGTGATATAGTGCCTTGATATTTTAGTCTAGCATCTCTTGAGGAATATATCAATATTTATATATCATTATATGATCTTCAGTTTTAGTTATGCCCAATATGACTACATTGTAGCAGCTCTCCAGAATTTTTTATAGTAGCAGCAACTCACTTTTTAGAGTGATTATTCGGGGGAGGCTTATTTTCTCCTATTGTATGATTTATGCCTCAATGTGTTATGTTTATTTACTGCTGATTTTCTAAATAAAGTGGCTCCATATTGATATCCTTTGTTTATGCATTCATTTACACTATTAATTCCAGCATTTTTTTCTATATTCATGCTTTTCCCATTTGGGAATATTATAGTTGTATCAGAGCATAATCTTGGCGCAGCGTGTGGATCTCAGACATTATGCTATCAGGAGAATAAGAAGAAGGAGAAAGAGATTATAATTATGGAAGGAATGATTTTTATCTCATCTCTTTTTAGATCTATGAGGGACCTCACCCAAGAGGTCAAGCAAAGAAGAATGGAGAAAAACAATGAAACCACAATAGGGTTTCAAGATGAGGAAGGTCCATGCACTTCCAGTCAGTAGAAGAGAAAAACGGTATTGCATAGAGCTCCAAAGAATTCTACTATGCCATTTTATTTTGAAAAAGAAGATGAAAGGCATGGAGATAGAGGAAACTTAGAACATCATAGTATAAGTGAGTACCTTGTAGAATGTAAATCTCAATCAAGGGCTTTCAAAGAGAATATAAATCTCTCACATTTTATTCAAATCAAGGAAGAGAGGAGGCCTTGCAACATTAGAAGGAGAAGACACAATATATTTATATTCTATACTTTCAATGGGTCATCCACATGCAAAACAAGGGCTTGGAGAAGAAATTTAGGTGCATTCTTTTTGCTACATCCAATAGTAGAAAGAGAAGCTATTGAGATTGCAGCGCTGCACCTTGAGGGTGAAGCAAACATTTGGTGGTTCAGCCATTTGAGACATACAAAGGTGACTGCATATGAAGATTTTACTCAAAGGTTGATCAAGAAGTTTGATAGAAGTAAACCAGGGGAAGAGAAACTTCCACCACCACTTGCTACAAGAGTATTTGCATCAGGAGAAGGAACACTTGCACCTTTTCAAAGTGGTCTTGATCTCTTGAAATTTAGAGTACTGTTAGGTCTCCCGTAGTTTGCAAGATTGGCAAGAACAAACGCTGTAGGGCCTACATTAGAACCACTTTGGAATCCTAGGATCTAGCCCTCCTGGATTCATAGAGGGATCTCTCTATATATAAGTGTTTTCAAAGGATATATCTTTAAGGCTTATGATATGATATTAAGCTAGTTATGAAGTAAAAGGGTTTGTTTGTTTGTTTTGGTTAGGTAGGATATCATCAAAATGAACGAAGTCTTTTGAAGGGTAAAGGTGTGAGCAAGTTGACATAATGGTTCAGCTGATAGGATAGGTAAGAGACAATATCAATCTATTGGGCTATGGAGTCACAGAAGGATTTAATTGCACAACAAGTTTCAAGAGTGGTCCATGGGGCAAGTCATCTATATCAAAGGATCTCTACAAGTTGATTTTGGTATGGGATATTAAGAAGTGTGGTGAAATAAATAAACATATAAGAAAACAAAGGGCAACCTAAGATCATGTAAGGAATTTGAATGTATACGTGCTTTGTTTTAATGTCAAAGGAAAACATTTAAGATAAAAAAACAATAACCTAAGATCAAGTAAGGAATTTTAACCTAGCACGATTTTGGCATACTCTTAAGGAATCTTTCAACTTAGCGGAATAAACTGGGAATGAGGACTAACCATAGACTTCTCTAGTTCAACTTTGTAACCAGACTTTCAAGAACTTTCAAAGAAATGAAATTTTGAAAAAAACAGTGTTTTCTAATAGTGATGCTTTCTTTCGAAGTTGCAAGTGAAGACCATCGAATGGAATGGATTTATTTGAGGATAAATCTAGTCATGATTAGGCTATGTGACTAAATAGTAGTGATCTCTCAAGTAGTGGCATTTAAGCTTGCACCTTTTAGTTTTTTTATTTTGCTTTTTTGGCATGGGGTTGTGCCCAACTTTCTTCTTTTAATACGCCTCTTTTCTCTTTTCTATTGTTTTTGTATTTTTTCTTCTTCTTTCAAGAGAAAAAAAATAACTAACTAAATGCTCATAGAGTGAGAACTTTGACAGTATTCTGCCTGCTAATATAACTACGGAAATATTTACATGTTTAGGTAAACAAACTCTCTTTCTAATACATCAGGTCTAATGGGCTGGTTCCATGATTGGTATTTGCTCATCTCTTTGAGCATGTTGGACAAGCAGAGCCACTCCCATCTCACTCATTCTTTAGCAACGATGTTAAAAAATTTTGTTGCATTTGAGTACTTGCTCCTAACAATCTACTATCACTTCCTCAAATGTCTTCAAAAATGAGAAAAAGGGTCTTGAAATAATACACAGTTTGAGGTATTTGACATGTAATTTCCACCGGAGGTTATTTTTCTTCCTTTGGATCAAGAAAAATATTACGTTGAAAGAAAAATGTACTCATCTTGGTGTAATACGAGTAGAGGACTCATCATGTTTGGCGATTATTTGTCCTCTTGTAGTCACGAAAATATTTTGAAGTTCAGTGGTGAGCTCGGTGAAGAGGTCATTATATTCTTGACGAGTTCCCCTTTGATTACCTCAACCTTTCGGGGAGAAGGTTCTTTAATTTCAACGATTCGAAGTTCTTCATTGTTTTCCTCCTCAACCTTTGAGCTGAAAAATTGCGGTTACCCAATCATGTAATCCATTTACGATGGAGTGGATTGGATTGGTTGATTGTTTCTTTAAATTTGATGATAGTGAAGTTCATGACACCAATTGACTACGGTTTCCTGCATGATTGGTTACATTTTGAAGCTCATCATCATCATCGACCGATCAAAATTGGTCAATCATTAGTATAAAAAATCTCACCAATCAAGCATAGTAGGTTATTGACTTTTTTTCTTTAAGCTAATGTACAAGTTTATTTTACGATTCGAAATGACAAGGTTCAATAGGTAGATGAGTGAAAATTTTTGTTCAAATGAAGTTTTGGTAGTGGTTTGTTGAAATTTGATCAATTTTCTTCTTCTTTCCAAAAGAGGAAGGATTTTTAATTTGGCTTTGAATGACTGTGATACTCTTTCTCTTGTGTTGATTGACTTTGAGGCTAGATGTCTTCTTGATCCTCTTCTAGTAGATGATGTTGTGCTTTCGAAGGAAACCTTGAGATTTTATGTTGTTTCCTAATGTTGTTCTATTTCAAACAACTCTCCCATGACTATTGTGATACTCGGTTGAATACAAGGTTTATGATTGTTTCTTCTACATTATCGGGATGCCACTCTCCTCTAAAATCTGAAATAAGAGTTATAACATAGAGGGAGAGTCCCTATGTGTGTTGATTTTTCTTCTGTTCGGAGTTCTATGTTCCTGGGAAACATTTTTTCCTCAAAGCAAGTCACTTTTTGCATTTGCATTTTTGTTGTGAAGTTATCTCATGGAGGTGAAACACAAGTCATAGGTAGGCAATCGAAATTTTCTTGACAACCTTCACTCATCATCTTCTGCAAGAATATGATCATCATACATGTCTTGCTCATTGTCTAGGTCTTGTAGTGGTTGATTTTGTTATGGATCTAGAAAAAACTTGTGGGCTACAATCTATGTCATCAATATTTAAATTAACCTCATATATCATTATCTTTTCAAACATGTACACCATTTTTTCCATCATGGCTTAATTTTTTTTGCTTTTGGGTCTATATTTGAATCCATATTTGTAAATCATGAAAAGTCATTGTCTTTTCAACGATTCGATCTTCTACAGTTAGGTCATTTTGGTCTTTTGGGAGTTGTGGAGTACTTGAGTTGAAGGATTTTACTTTTTTTCAAGGTTTGGATATTTGTTCACCATCAACAATCCAATAATAACCAATCTTGGTGACACTTGTCTCATTTAGAATAAGGTTTGTTGAGTTTTGAAGTTATATATTACTCAATATCTTCCCAGTAGTCCATAATATGTTAGGTCTCCAGCGTTTTCGAAGATTGGCAAGAACAAATGCTCCGGAATACCACATCGGAACCACTTTGGAATCCTAAGATGCGGCCTCTAGATTGAGAGGGATATCTCTATATATAAGTGTTTTCAAAGGATATATCTTTAAGAGCTTATGATACGATATTGAGCTAGCTATGAAGTACGAGGGTTTGTTTGTTTGTTTTGGTTGGGTAGGATATCATCAAAATGAAGGAAGTCTTTTGAAGGGTAAAGGTGTGAGCAAGTTATTGAGAATGGTTTAATTTTGATAGGATAGGTAAGAGACATTATCAATGAATTGAGTTTTATGGAGTCACAGGTTGTTACTAACAAGTTTCAAGAGTGGTCCATGGGAACAGAATCCATACATATCAAAGGATCTCTTTAAGTTTATTTGCCCAGCAGTGGGACATTAAGAAGTGTGAGTGAAAGAAAAACATATAGAAAAACAAAGGGCAACCTAAAGATTAGGTAGGGAATTTAACCTATCCTACTTTTGACATACTATCAAAGGAAAAAAAGCCCAAGATAAACAAAGAATAACCTAAGATCAAGTAAGGACTTTTAACCTAACTTTGCTTTTGGCATGCTCTTAGGGATCTTTTCAAAGCAAGCTGTTGGAGATAAACTAGAGGACGGGGCTAACCATGAACTTCTCTAGTTCAACTTTGTAGCCAGGACTTTTCAGAACTTTCAAAGGAACAATATCTCAATTTGTACTCAAGAAGCTTAGGCTCACCAACATTTCCTTTGGTTATACTCAATTGAATTATCCTCAAATACACAATTAAGAAAAACATAAAGATAAAACTTATCAATGAGATTTAGAATTGCTGCGATGAAATCCTAATCTGCTATTTGTTGTTCTTTATCGAGAGAAAGTGGATAGTATGGAAAAAATGATAAAAATAACAATTATAGTAAGATAAAAATCACCATTGACATGAACTGGGATCCCATAAATCGAGCTTGTATATTTTAGGAGTGTTCCGACGATTTACAATCTTCAAGTCCGGTGAGTCTTCTGACTTCAAACTTCTCTTCTAAGCCTGTCTTTCTTCAATTATATGAGAGCTTTAGTAGCCTCGGCGAAATTTATTTACATTCAATAAGTATTCAACCAACATTTACAATGGGCTCCTCTTGTGATATTTATAGAAAAATGAGGAGGTTTAGTGAAAGAAAGGGTTATTTGTTCAATTAATATAGGTAAATGCTTTTCGTCCTTTGAGAGCCTAATGGAAGATGTCTAATGTCTTAACTCTATTAATTGATTTTTACATCAAGTTTCATCAACTTGATCCTTTGTTGACTTTTGAGGCTTTTTAGTGGGCTAGAAGAATTACGCTACCGAGCCGTCTTTGTAAATATCTCCTAGCATGCATTCAATTTGTATTCTTTGAGGGGAAAATAAAGCGGCAGGGTGGCATTTACAGGGATTAATTGCCTCACTTGATGGGGCATTTGAGCTTTCTTACTTGTTGTCTACTTTTGGCTTTAAACAACGATTAGGCCTCTAATTTGGCTTTAGGCCTCCTTTAATCATATTTATTCTTAAAATTGTGTCTTTAACCTTTAATCTTCGGATTAAGCCTTGAAATATTCGAGGGCTTGAGACTTTAACCTTTTAATCTCTTATGTTACGACTGACCATTGTATTAGGTGGCTTTCTTTTGCTACGCTGGAGGGTTTCTTTTGTGTAACCGGTGTCCATGAAACATCGATTAGACACGGAATTTTAACCCTGCGGATCCACTTTTCTACGTAATTTTTCTGGATCATCATACTCGGTCCTTTGTCACTTTCTGTGGGTGATGGGATGGCTTCATGTTTTCAGCAAGCATTTAAAACACGGAACATAAAATTATTAAATAAAACCCTTCGTTTAACGGTTGAGCGCAGAGCTCGGGGGAGGCGAAAAGAAATTTACGAGAGAAATGAAAGAATGCGACGGTGGAAAAAACCATGGAGGAAGGTAGAACCAAGGTTTAAATTGAATTATGGAGACGAAGTGGCGATGAGCGTTTTGCAAAAAACCGGTGCTAATCGCGCGTGGGATGGGTTGTAAATGGTTTTGCCTCGAGTGAACGTAATGCGGGTCCACAGGTGATGCATGTCAACAAAAACCATTATTTTGCGTTGAAAATGCGTGATCAATTTTATTTGTGAAATGAGCACGAAATCAAATGAACCGTACGATCTGGGGGGAACCATATCTTACAACTATAAGCGAGTATGAAAAAATCGAAAAGATGTGAGGTGAAGTGTTGGGAAAAATGCGAGAAGGAGAAATTTTAGATAGGTATTTAGTGCGACTAAAAACTTTGTATAACAACACCCAAGCCCATATGCTAATTTACTAAACACAAATCGTGTATACACGCGGATATCCTTAGGAAACTTGCGTATGTCCGGAGATCTGAGTATGCATTTAATTAACACAGCAGATCATTGCATCCTTCATTCATCGGATCTTTATTAGCGATGAGGTGCGGTAAGAACAAAATAAATCATCACACATAAGAAACACACATGAACACGGGGATTTAAGGTGGAAACCCAACTTGGGAGAAAGCCACCGATGTCATTGTCTCGATCTTCAATATTTATTGTGTAAATAAAAATTCTTACAACATTGTCTGGCACCAAACTCATACCGGCATGCGGTACCCACCTACGAGGAATGCCACAACCTTCTCTTGTTTACCATCCTCTTCGGAAGGGCTTCTGGCTTCACACTCGTTTACCCGACCTCTCCTCGAGGAGCTACTAAGCCCTACTCTTGTTTGACTACCACGGAAAGGGCTACAACCCCCTCTGTTGAAGGCTTCGACCCTCGGCACCTCTGCGGAACCACGTTCATCAATTTTTCTGGATCCAACGACTTCCAACACAAGCACTTGTATCCAACAAACGTACTCTTGTCGAATACTTCAAATAGAACAATGTGACCACTATGTGAGAATATCGAGGAGATAACCCAGGACTTGAATAGATATGCGGATGTAAAATCAACCACGAACATTCGTTGAATCAAATATACATACGCTACTTTTCTTTTCAGAAGGCACGTACATACGCGC
This sequence comes from Pinus albicaulis, assembly GCA_034641835.2. Taxonomy (NCBI): domain Eukaryota; kingdom Viridiplantae; phylum Streptophyta; class Pinopsida; order Pinales; family Pinaceae; genus Pinus; species Pinus albicaulis. The sequence continues at coordinate 52,594,964 of CM076573.1, read as the reverse complement.
TTTCTACACACCAAACCGCGTATACTTATGTGTGTTTTTATTCTTCGAGAGAAAACCCTATACGTGCCTTTCCATTAATATGAACCGCGCTATGTATGTGCTTTCTGAGAGAAAAACTGGCATTATAGATCGTTAAATGAAGAAACTTTACAAAACGAATCGAGATCTGTAAACTTACCCAGTTTCTTCATTATCTTAGGCGAGACTTTGTTGTAAATCTTCACCATTTCTTCGTAACGAGATCATCCCTGAAGATTATCATCATCGAGATCTAGAGATCTTGAACCATCCTCGGATCAACGGGTGCATCATAGATTCGAATCTATCAATTAAGAAGCAGAGTTCATTCATGCGGAGATAATCCTTGGAGTATTTATTCATCAACAACCCTTGCTCATGCACCCTTTGCACAGCCAGTCTTCTTCTTCTCCTTTTATCAATATAAGGTCAAAAACCACGCTTACGATGTTCACCAGACGGGGATCAAATAGATAATCAGCGCTCAATACGTTGGGCCAATACCATGGTAATGCCCCTGGTATCATAGTTTTTATAGGCATAAAGGCATACGACCCTGAGCGTGCGTGTCCACTTGTATGTAACTTCGCCTCATAAGCTAGCATTATCATTTACCTTTGCCAGAATACTGTCTTGGTTTCCCCTTCACAAAAGTGGTATGTCTTGTGAGTTGCCTTCACAAAAAGTAGCTGTACATTGTGACATATTGTATTTATCATTTTAGCACTTAATGGAATTGTTTTCTCTGTCTCATGGTGGCAGTCACATGGAATACCATCATTCTTTTACATCTTTAGCATGGTTGCTTATCATGAGCAACTCATCAAGTGAGTTCCATCAAGGCCAAATTCATCAAGTAGGTTTCCATCAATGACAACTTCATCAAGTAGGTTGCTGTGAGGACAACATATTGCATCATACTTAACAATCTCCCCTTTGGACTTGATGGCAACCATGATGGTGTTTGATAAACTACACCAAATGAATGGTGATTATAACTATTATTCAAACTCCATGATATGTCCCCTTTGAAATCGAGGAAAAAGAAATTGAATTAAAAACCAACTACAATAGATACGTGTCCTCTTTAGGAAGTTTGCATGCTTCCTCCCCTAAGTTCATGCGAAACTTCCAAACATATTTTTTCAATGAGTACATGACTTTATGACCTTTCTTATCACCAAGGACTCATACTTACATCAAAGATCCAATCAAGTGGATTTACATATATGACTCAAGTATGACATAGGTGGGTTTACACATTTGACTCAACTACCCAACCAAAAGTGGGTTTACAAATTTGATCAGTCCTTACATGACTAAAAGTACAATTTTACATCATAGGTCTCAAAATGACCTTTCATCAAATTACAACAATAGACTTTCGTATAAATATAAAGAACCTCAAGAGAGATCATATTTCAGAACCATCATAATGCCAACAATGCATAATTCTCGGCAAGGCTAATGTCTGAACTTTTATTTTTGTTCTTGAGCCATTCATTGTTTCATGTGAAAAAACATGCGCTTAAATATAAGTTGAACTACCGCATATGTCTGTGACTTTAGTTCATGAAACCGCGTGAAAGTGAAATACGAGAAAAATTTCACTCATCGCATCTCCCCCTTAGCCATCACGAACACTTTCATGACAAATCATCAAGGCATCTTCATCAAATATTAGAGAATGAAAAAAAAATATGAGAGAAATTTGAAACATCACCGGAAGTACTCATAAGCACTGCAATTTTGTCTTTGAAAATCTTGACAATTTTTTTAGCAACCACCTATAGCGGTTTTCGCTATTGTATAAAATCACGTATATATGTGCGGCATCTTTAAGGGAAACTCGCGTGTCAATTTAATCTTACGAATTTAAGCGAGATATGATCTCTTGCCTTGGCAAAGACTACTCTGAAAGCATAAGGATATTGAGCATATACGGGTAGAGGGTTTGGTAAATATATCAACAACTTTTTCTTTGGAGGGGCATACTCCAACTTCACCTTTTGTTCAAGCACTTGTTCACGTAAGAAGTGATACTTGGTAGAATATGCTTGGTCTTGGAATGCATAACATGATTCTTTGAGATACGATGGCACTTGTATTATCACACATAATGGAGATAGGAGGTGAACATTTTATTTGAAAGTCTTGTAAGGTTTGCATCATCCAAAGAGACAAGTGCAACATGAGTACGACGACCACTGATACCACTTCGATGTAGATAAGGCAATAGAGTTTTGCTAACTGGCTGAGCAAAGATACCAACGGGGCCCCATATAGAATGTGCCACCACTATTGCTTTTCGATCATGATATTTCCGGCCAATACGCATCGGTGTAAGCATAGTGTGAGATTAGCATTCTTTGGATACATAGTCCAAAGTCTTGAGTTCTTGTAGATATTTGAATATTCTTTTGTGACTGAAGGGTGAGACTCTTTTGAATTAGCTTGGAATAGGTCAACAATCTGGCCCATGTAATGTACGGTCTAGTCCAGTGTGAGACCAAGTAGACTTTACTATCTTAGATTTGTATTAAGTTTGATTCTTGGTAGGAGAATCATCATCGAGCCGAGATTACTGTCAGGATTGTCATTGGTGTACTTATAGGTTTTCATTCTTCCATGCCATGCCTTTGAGAATTTGCTTAAGGGTATTTTTCTTGTGATAAGAATATGCCATGCAGCCAGTTTGATGCACTTGCAAGCCAAGAAGAATGTTAGTTCCCCAAGTAAAGACATTTCAAATTCTTCGCATAGGCCAGAACAGATTTCATAACTCACCAGATTCTTCATTACTTCCAAAATGATATCATCAACATATACAACCACAATCAATAGTTTTTATCATTTTCGGTTTTATTGTATAAGTTGCTATCAGCAGACCACTTTGAAAATCCTTGTGATGAAGATATTTGTCAGACGATAATACCATGCCCTTGGGCTTGTTTGAGACCATACTTAGAACCTTTTTAAGTCTACAAACAAGATTTTTATCATTTCCCAAAATGAATCCTTACGGTTGTTCTATATAAACTATTTAACTAGATCACCATTGAGAAGGTAGTTTAGCACCCATCCATTTGATAAACTTTGATTTGTTGGAAGCTTTGAAAGAAAAAGAAAACATTCTTATGGCTTAAAGTCTAGCTACATGAGCAAAAGTTTCTTCAAATTCTGTACACTTCTTGATAAAGCATACCCTTGCAGACAAGTATAGATTTATTTATTATAACCTCCCCATTCTCATTTAACTTGTTTTTGAATATCCATGTAGTTCCAATAGAAATTTTTTTCAGCAGGGTCTTGTTACTAATTCCCAAGTGTGAATTCTTTTCAATTTGATCAACTCTTGTTCATGGCTTGAATCCAACATTCAACTTTGCTAGCTTGATTTTCATTGCTTGTGGTTCAATAGTGGATAGAAATGCCGGATAAGCTGAATGATCCCCACCAAAGAATCCTTCTTGTTTGCTTACAGTCCTTATCTCCCAGGGTGAGATTAGGATTGTTAACATGAACATATCTAGATGGAGCTTTTCGAGATAAATCATCTTCGGGTTTACCATTGGGTTTTCACTTCTGTCTATATCATTGCTATTTGATGTGAAGGACCTTGTCACCATCATCCTCATTTTTGTGGTTTTTCTTCTTTTGGGGCACGAGAACTCCTTGATAACAAAATCAATACATTTCAACAATATTAAAAGTCTTTTATTGTAACATTTATATACTCTACTCTAGAGGAAGTAACAGAGAAAGTATTCCTTCATCTTGCTGCGGATTCAAACATAAATTTTCATCATTGGGTTCCTTGTCTATATCATTGCTGTTTGATGTAGGAAGGACATATGTCACCATCATCCTCATTTGTTGTTGGTTTTATTCTTGGAAATTTCTTGGAGACTCATCAATAAAGCATCAATACATTCAACAATATTCCGAAGTCTTTTATTGTAACATTTATATGCTCTAGTCCCTAGAGGTAACCAAGAAGTGACTTCCTTCATGTTGCTGCGAGATTCAAACTTGCCAAATTATTTCATCATAAAAAACTCTAAAATGCTTGGGTGGGAGAGTTACCATACTAGAGTTCATACGGAGTTTTATCACTATTTAATCGAACATGTACCTTGTTAAGAATGTTCTTGTTGTATGTGTTGCTTCTCCCAAAATGTGTCGGGTGTTAAGATCATCAAGCACAACTCTAGCCATTTGTTGAACTATTCTATTCATTCTTTCTGCTACGGCATTTTGTTGGCAGGTACTGACTACATAAAGCTGTCTTTTTATGCCATGTTTTTCACAAAATTCAAAGAATTCATCCGATGTATATTATCCTCCTCGATCGGATCTAAGACACTTGATTTTCATATCTAATTCATTTTCAACTAGTACTTTGAGAAGGTAAAATTTCTCAAATGCTTCATCTTTGTGTTTTAAGCAACCCAATCCAACACATTCTAGAAAAGTGTTAATAAATAAGATATGATATTGTTCTTACCGTGGTAATTTTCCTCACGAGTCCACATATTTCGGTATGAATAAGTTCAAGAGGCTTACTTGATGTTCCTTCCTTGGCATTCGCGTACTGCGGGTTTTCTTACCAAATTGACAATTTGCATATGATATTTCGGTGGAGTAATATTGGGAAGATCACAGAAGCTTGCTTTAAGTCTACTTGATTTATTGATGCGAGAGAAGCTCGAATGCTAGCCTTCTATTCCATGGCAAGATTTGAAGATTTGCTCAAGTAACACATTAATCTTTGTAGCTCTTAGTACATAGGAATTGCTTGGAGTTATTTTTCCTTTATAATTGTTTTGTATCAAGATCACGTACACACACTCTTTTGAACTAAAGACAACTTCGGTTCCTTGATCTCGCATTTATTTTACTTAACTAGGTTGTGCAGCAATCATCCCTTCCATGAAATCATTAGCTTTAAACTTTCTTTTAAGAAACTACAGACCCTTTTCCATATTACCGCAAGAGTATCATTTCCAAATGTAACCTTCTTTTCCTTTTCTGAACACTATGTGTAAGAAGTTTGTTTTGGTCACCTCTCATGTGTCTTGAGCATCCACTATCAATGTACCATTGATTTTCTTCTGTCTGTAGACTAACGCTATGCCACGATTTTCAGCACCGTAATTCCTTCTTTCCATACTTTGGAGCTTGAAGGAAAATGCTCTTTTGGGCGAACTTTTCTCCCGCATTGATTCTTCATGGCAGAGATTGTTACGATAGCACATTCAGCTGCATTCGAGAAGAGGATAAAAGTTGTTATAGGTATTCTTGTTTGTTTTAGTATCAATGCTTTTCTTTTCTTGCTTCTCTTGCCATGATGGTTTTAACTTGTTGAACAACATGACCAAAAATTGTGACATGAAAACATTGTCATTGAGCAAAGGTTACACGATCATGAAATATTCCTCACAGAATTACACAGTGATTGGTGTTTCTTTGAAAGATATTCTGTTAGTGTTCTTTGAATTGGGGAATGATCATGCTTTACATAAATATTCTTTATTCCCATATTTGAGTGGCAAAAATGTTGTAAACAGGTTGTAGGCACACTTTTAGATTATTTTATTCTTGAGCTTGAGAAGATTCTCATAGATATATCCAAGACACCTTGACCCATGAGAGGGGGAGAATGGTGTGCCTTAATAATCTCATCTAAGGTTTCATGTATCTTTAGAAAATCTAATATTGATCTTTACTTTCTCAGTTATTTTCTTAGACTTACTTCACTCAATATCTCATTGCGTTTCTCCTTTTCTTCAATTTGATTTTCCGAGTCTCATGGTTATTTTCCTTTCTTCTAAGCATATTTTGGGTTGATTGCTGCTTCAAGAAAATCATTGTCCTCTGAAACATCCACAAAAGTATCCTTTTCTTCTCTAGATTCTTTTTCAAATGCCATGAGAAGCCTAAGATCTTGTTCACATTCTTCCTCACTACTCGGATAACCATCATTGTCTTCATGATGTAAGTAACTTTTCGAGTGCTAAGCCGATTCTTATTCCTTCTTGCTAATTCCTTCCTTTTCTGAGATGTTTCTTTATGAGGACATAGCGGCATAATGACCAACTCTTCCACAATCAAAGCATTTGAAAAGGAATCTTACCTGCGAGCCATCTTGTACCAAGTTGAAGTTTCTTTATAAAATTTACCTCATCTTCTTGAATATCTGATCCTTCTACTTCTTGTACTTCTTTCCATACTGTGTGACTCTAAAGACGGCTTCTTTGGCTGAGATGGTCCTCCTCTTCTCATTTCATATGCGGTTAGTATGCCATGAAATTACCACGATGAATTTTGAAAGATCATTTTCTTCAAGAGAAGAAAACTTTTGACTCAAAATTTTAGTTAGAGATCTTAAAATTTTCTCAACCAAAGTAGATTAGGTTATTGTTTCTCATAACTACTCATACGATTTACAACATCATCAAGACATAAAAAGCCGTGATACTCTCATCTTTATTTGCCATCTTCAAATTTTCATATTCAGTTAAGGGGTTTGAGTTTTGCCTTTTACCTTTGCATCACCTTCTCGCAAATTAGAATGATTTTGTCCCATATTTCATTTTTTACGCTTATTCGACTACATGACTTTGACAAATTGATTCGGTTAAACTTCCGTTAGAGCATTGACCGCCTTTGCATTTGATTCATAATTCTTCTTCCGTCGGATCTGTGCCGAGTGCGCGGTACCGGATATTGATATCCTCCTTCAACAATGACATACATGCATCGACTGAAGATAGGATCTCGTCCTTGTTTTCCAAAATATTAAACTATTTTCGTTAAATAGCGAGCGTGATAGTCTATTTCTTCTTCGGTTACTCATCTTTTCTTGATCTTATTTCTAGCATCTAAGCTTTTCGGAAGGACCCTGCTACGATGCCAATTCTTTGGGAAAAATCTGAGGGCAAAGGGGGTGAATCGGTGTTAGTCATGTTAATTTTTTTACTTTTCTTGCTTTTAAACCACATCGCTGCTTTGCTAAACATACAACTTGCGTATACACGCGGATATCCTTAGGAAACTTAGCCATGTCCGGAATCTAATTAACCATTTAATTCTTACCTTAGATCATTCCATCATTCATTCATCGGATGTTTAGTAAAGCATTAAACAAGTGCGGTAAGAACGGGAATAAATCATCACATAAAAACACACACCAGACACCGGGATTTAAGGTGACAATTTGGAGAGAAAACCACTGCTGTCGTCGTCCGGTCTTCAATATTTATTATGTGAAAACTGCCACAACATTATGCGGCACAGAGACTCATACCGGCACGAGGCACCCACCTACGAACACAACCTTCTCTCGTTTACCGAAGCCTCTTGCGGAAAGGGGAGCTACAACCCCATGCACTCGTTTACCGGCCCTCTCTCTCGGAAGAACTGCTACCCCACACTCTCGTTTGACTACCCGCGGAAGGGGCTAAAACCCCCTCCTTTGAAGGCCGACCCTCGGCACCTCTGCGGAGACCACGTTTCAGCAGTTTTTCACATAAGATCCATGACTTCAACACAACCTTCATTTATCAACAAACATACTCTTCAATACTTCAAACGAACGATCGCATTAACCAACGAGAATATCGGAGATAACCCCGAGACTTCGAATAGATGTACGGATGTAAAAATCAACCACGAACATTCATTGAATCGATATCATGCGCTACTTTTCTTTAAGGAAACCGCGTACATCTGGCCTTTCTACACATAAGCGCGTATACTTATGTGTATTTTGATAGCGAGCCTTGTACACACCTTTCATTAATATAGACGCATATATATGCGCTTTTCTTTTAGAACAAACTAGCGTATAGATCTTTAAATGGAAAAATTTACAAAACAAATCAGATCTATAAACTTACCCAAATTTCTTCATTATCTTGACCGGACTTGCACCAGGATCTTCACCATTTCTTCTTGGATCATCCTGAACATTTATCATCATTAGATCTAGAGATCTTGGTCATCCTCGAGATCCATGGGTGCATCATAGGTCGGATCTATCAGTGAAACAAATTTCATTCATAGAATCGTCATGAAATATTTATTCATCAACGACACTGCCTCATACACACCCTTTTGATGATCTTAGTCATATGGAGGTTAGCCTTTATCCAATACCCGCATTCAAAACCACACAACCCACAGTGGTATTCTGGATAGGATCAAATAGATAATCACGTAACTCAATACGGTGGGCCAATATCATGGTAATGCCCCTAGGTATCATAGGTTTTAGAGCGCAAAAGGCATGTCGACTTTGAGCGTGCGTATCCGCGTGTATACGCAACTGCTTCATAAAAACTATGTATATACTAACCACAGATAACATATGGGTTCCTTTACAAAATTAGAGTATATACGTGGGTTGCCTTCACAAAAGTAGCGTATACATTGTGACATATTATATTTATCATTTTTACGCACTTACTTTTAAATTGTTTTCACTACTGTCTCATACGGGCGATACCTTGAATACATCATTCTTACATCTTTGTACATGAGTTTGTATCCGGACGCAACTCATCAAGTAGGTTTCCATCAAGGCCAACTTCCTTAGTAGGTTGCCATCAGCGACAACTTCATCAAGTAGGTTGCCACTTGGACAACATATTGCATCATATTGCCAACGTGAAGGATGGTGGGGCGAGGCGGCATGAATACTTGTTTGGTGGATGAAAATGTAGGAGATGATGTGCGAGATCATTGATCGGGAAAGATCAGCAGGTTCATATTTAATGCAAGGTTTGACATATACGGAGGGGAAAAACAAAGGAAAACACCTTTTTCAAGGGCATGGGGGTAAAAAATGGTGAGGAAGGAAGAAGACGGGAGATACGGCGATAGTCGTTGGATCAATTTCGATCAACGGTGGAGATTTATTGTGGGATAAAGGATAAGAGATGGGAGGGCCCACCTTTATACAAGGCGAAAAGGTTTTACTTAGGAAAAGTTTTATAAGAGTGGCGGAAGGGAATTAATGAGGTCGTCGGTTAGGAATGGATGGTACCGAGATCAAATCGGGGAAGCAGAGATAAAATATGGTGGATGAAGTCGGTGGGATGGTGAGAATGTGATGAAGTGAGAGCCATTGATGTAAAACCTACGAGATCAATGGTTAGGATTGGGCGATGAAGGAGGATGAAAAGGAAAATATGGAGATACGGGTAATGTGGGTCATCAAATCAAGGAGATGGACGGTCTATATTAACCCAGGCGGATCGACGATCGGGGGAGAAAGGAATGCAGGCGAGAGGTTCTTTGGATTTGCGGTGTGTCGATGTGCGATGGGGAGGGGGACAAACGCGGTGGACGGAGGACCGTCGGATCGGGGATCGGATCGACGGTGAAAGATGTGATCGGGGCTTTGCATGTCGACGAGAGAAGGTTCGAGGGGAACGAGAAAAAGAGACCTTCGATGGAGCGATGAGCTAACGAATGCGAGATCGATGGCGAATGTTCATCGGTGAGGGGAGCGGGGGGGAAAATTTTAAAGATGGAAAATTATCACAAAGTTTAAACCATTGGCGAATTTTACTAATCCCTTATGAAAAATATAAAATATTTATTGATATATTTGTAAAATTATTCAAATTTATAAGTTTTATATATAGCCTTTATACAATGTTGGTGATTTTTAAGGTAAAAATAATTTTATATTGTAAAATTTGAGCGAATAATTTTTGAATAAAATGGAAATTGGTGAAACTATTTTTTTGAAAAACCATGGAAAAGTGCTTGAGAATATTAGCCCATAAAAGTTTCCATGGAGGAGAAAAAATGAAACCCGGCGTGATGGAAACGATGCGATGAGTACGATGCGTAATAGTCGTTGGATCTCGGGGAAATGAATAGTGCAATCTTGTCAAGGTCACACATCGGCGAAGAAAAAGAAAATGGAAGCGAAAATTTGAATGCTTGATGCGATGGCGATGAGAGCAATACCTTTGGTGATGTCTCGGGCCTTTCTCTTATGGTGAAAAAGGGGCTGGGCTTTAATTGAAAGGGCACTTGGGCCTTATACTTTGAAAAGAAGGTTTTTGACTGAAAATGAAGGTTTTGAGGATTTTGAGGGTTACAATAGGTTTGGAAAAGTGGGTTTTAAACACGCAATAAAAAGTTTTATAGGGTTTAAAAGGAAAATTGAAAAATGAGGAGGTAAAAAAATGGGAAAAATGGGTGAAATGAAGTGGTTTTTTGAGAGATTTTCGGAGAAAAACTAAGTGAAAAATGGGTACGAAAAATAGTATTTTTGTAATAGCAAGGCTTTCTTTGGAGATTTTTAAGTGAAGACTATCAAATGGAATGGACTGTTCGAGGATGAAGAACACGGGGAGGCTTCAAGAAGTCACATATTTCACATGAAATTTTTCTTGAGAACTAAATAGATTTGTTTATCCATCATCGGTTATGACAAGAATTTATTGATGGCTAACAAGTACACTGTTATCACTATAAAAAAAAAAATTCCAAACTTGGATATTTTCTTTGTTCTAGTCATGGTTTTTAGATAAGTTTGTGAAGTAATGTTAAGTTTTAGGGGTTAAGTGATAGGGGTTAAGTCTCATTTTCATTCACACAATAAAGTCTAACAACCTTGTTTCATACCTTGATAGTCTCATACCATGTTTAGAGAGTCAAAAATTTAACCATTTAAAAAAAAATTGATTAAGCCAAAATTTTCGTAGCATAGGTGATTGTTAAAATTGCTTATGCGCTATGAAAACGTTACTCTTTTCGAAGTGAAAAACCTTGAAATTGTATTAGGCATGCTATAAAATCGAGTTAAATGGCAGCTGTCTTGCTCAGACCATAAAAATCCACCAAAATTTCGTTAATCCTTCATGATTAGGTGTAAACCATGACTCTTTTCGACACATGGAACAATTCATGTGCATTGTTAGAGGTCGGTTGTCTTAGTCATTTTCAAATTTGGAAAATTTGGTTTTTTATTTATTTGTCTCCTTAGAAAACATGATGCATACCCTTTTCCGAATGGTAAACATGGTAAGTAGAAACCCAAAGCTTCCCATTCATCAATGACAGTGTCTCTGATAAGCGAGACGATTTATCAAGTAAAGTAGTTAGCTTTCACAAAAATCAAGCAAGGCTATTGGTTATAGGTTTTCCAAGAAACACATAGGAATTTCAGGAAAGGATCATAGAGGAAAGAAAGAACTACATAGAGTTGAGTCCTTTGTTTTGGGATGGAGCACGAAAGCACCGACTCTAACCGAAGACAAATCGGTTGAGGAGGCCTTGAAAGACAATGGCCTTCCATGAAGTGCCGAAAAATTTATAGAAATTCATAATCAAGTGACAAAGAGTTTTCTCTTCATTTCACGGAGTTCAAATACAAATTTGGACTCTTAAACTTGAAAATTTCACACAGAGATCATATCATTAGTGACAATTCCCAGGGAGAAAAGTATTGTTCAAAAATTTCAGGTTTGAGATGGAACCTTGTAAAATATTTAAAACCCGGGGGTTTGAAGAGACATATTTAACTAAAAGCGATGCCAAAGAAGCTACATCAAGAACACCTACCTGCTTTGCTCTACACAACATTTCAAGGTGCTTACCCATGAGGGAAGATACACCAAAGTGTATTCTTATCATTTCAAACTCTTTTTTCATTTTAATAGAATGATTTCTTTAAATTTTCCTTTCTTCTTGTTTCGAAGTTTGGCTAAGATGGCGGATAAAGTGCAAGTGAAAGCTCAATGTTGTGAAATTTGAGTTTTCCTCATGGTCTAGTTAAATTGATAGTTTTACATGAACTGGGGATAAAAATACAATGGTCTACATTCTTGTTTTATTGTGGATTTGGGGTGGAAACACAAGGAACAAGTGTTAGTCCTAAGACTAAAGAAAATCACCATCGAGAAACGAAGGCGAAGACCACAGCAGAGACGAATCAAAAAATAACATCGAAATTGAAACCGAAGAAAACAAGTGAAGAGCCAAGAATCAAAACATAGGTGATCATTCAAGAGACTCCTCAAAGCCTGCAGAAGAAGACAATTAAAGTTAAATAAACGATGCAACGAAAAGTCAACGACCAAATCAGCCCAAAAAATATTGGTGGAAGTCAAATAGCAAGGAAAGGAAAAACGGTTGTTTCGGAGAAGAAAGTCTAGTTTAAAGGGTAATTTGAATGATATTTTATAGGCTGATATTGAGGAATCTCCTCTAGTTCGGAAGACGGCAGACTTTATAAAATTGGATGAAGGGAAATCTGGGAGTAAATCTTCCAAAAAGCTAGATTTGATGATGAAATTTGAGTTTGTGTTCAAGCCTAGAAGGCCTTTAACTAGAAAATCAAAAAAAATTTGCAAGAGATAGATCTGATTAGATAGCGGGGGAGGTTTCAAATGTGTATAGAGAGTCATAGACCTCATCACCAATGCTGAAAGGTAAGAGAAAGACGAGGAGTTTCTCAGCCTCCAAAGATAAAAGAGAAGTTATGAAAGAAATTAAAGAAATTTTGAGACTAAATAATCTTGAAATTGCTAGTTAAGAAGAAAGTAAGAACACATGTTGTTGAGAAGACAAACTTCAACGAACAAGGGCTTTGTGGGAGGTTAGAAGAATTTCCAAAGCTGACTCAGTCAATGAGTGAAGCTTAGTAATTTACCTAGGCCCATCCCACGCAATCAAAGAGGCAAGATTTATGAAAATGATAAATGTTAAATTGGGGCTACCAACGGTAGAAGAAACAGGCGAAGATCTTTTAAATTCAGTGGCTTAAAAGTACGAAGATTCAACTAGCAGAAGATAAAACGAGAAACGATGGTAACAAATCCTTAATACGGTTGTTTGGGAATGACATCACTTTTTAGGACATTTAAGTTCAATTATTTTTGATTGATAAGGTCTATTGACATCAAGGAAATTATTAAAAGGTGTAAATACTCTCTTAAAATCGAGAAGTTGGCAAAGGCGGTGTAAAGGACATACACGGTTTAAGTAGCGCACTATGAAACTACGCACGGTCTGATACCCAGATATTTTTTTTATAAACGTTTGGTAAAAACATTTGGTTTCTGAATTTTATTCTTTGATGGTGGATGGAAAGGGCTCAGGTAAGTTCGGGTGTCAAGGCAAGGAAATGGATGGTTTAGGGATGTTTACAAAGATACCGATGCCGGCTATGAAAATGCATTGCTATTTTAAGTAAACGCAACCATATGTCTCCTTTTATACTTTTTCAAGGATTAGTTTTTATACGGTGGAAAGGCATGGTTCCATGGAAATGATAACACATTTCACTTTATCTTAAAAATTCAACATTTCCGGCAAAAGGGTTGAATATCATCAATGAAGGTAAAAGCTAAATTAGAAACATGTTTCACTGTTTTTTAGGAAAATATGACATGAACTTGACATGATTGCACCTTAAGATTAGAGGCATCATCAAGGTCGAAGATATGGAGGAATAAGCTATCGGAGATATTATTTAAGTCTTAGATAAGGTTGTTTAGACATAATAAGGATTTTTACTCCTATTTGTATTAGGACTTCTAGAAGAGATAATTAGCGTAAGTGTAATTAAGACTCTTCATTTTAGGAAAGCTGAGATAGGTGTCGGTCAATCATTCGAATTCTGTTCAAGATAGATGAGGGAATCCAAGATTGTAATGATGACTCTATAAGAGACATGAGGTAGAATTTCTAAAGGTTGGAAATTTTCATTAACAAGCAAACTATGTTATTATAACGGTACTTAATAATTTCATCTTAATACAAATATTGACTTTTTAACTCGGGATTCAAGAGTTTTTGATGTTTGATCTTCCTATAGCCTTTCCGTCTGCTTATTTGCAATGGTATGAACATGTTACTTGAAATCATTGGAAAATGCTCCAACTACCTTCATATGTTTGTAAACTATGTTTTATTCACTATGTTATATTTTGTTGATACATCTAAAACTCTAAAATGCCACGACTTCCATGTTAAGCTAATTTTTGATGTTTTGTTGAAACATACTGTAAATCCATAGCCCAATAGATGTTTTTTGATCAGTAATTCCAACTTGAGTTATACACTTTTATCCAATTTATTCCTAGAGTGTATCTAATCCTTAATTCAAAATCTTAAACCTATTGAGAGAGCCCTCTCAGAAGTTGAGGAGAGCTAAACTGTTCAAAATGCGGTTGAAATAGTTGCCTTTGAGGTAGCTTGATCAACAACCTATCAAGTCCTATTTTGGTGATAACACCATGCATTGTCCAGGAAAGATGCAGAGGAGAAACTTATACCAACGTTGGTGTAGCAATAGAGGAAAACCATCACCATCACCGGTTGGAGGAGTCATTCTTTTAATAGGAGAAGGAACCCTCGTAGCATTACAAGATGTTCCCAAGTTGTATCAAGGTATGAAAATATTTCCATGACCTAGAATTCGAAATTTGCTTCCATTGATTGGAGCGGTGGACTATCAACTGTGAGACCCTTGACTTGCTCAAGGAGAATGTAGATCATCTCGATTACTCATTATTGAGTTGCACACAACGCTGGGTTGGAGTGTGGAGTTTTAGGGAATGAGATGGGCATTATCCTAGTCAATCTGATAACAAAACTATATGTTCAACATTGTTCATGATCTCGAGATAAACGGAATTGCACCATCATGGATATTGGTATTTGTCATTGAGAATAGTGATGAGTTAAGGGCCCAAAGAATATTGGGACATTCGGTAACCAATACACTTGTGTGAAGTATGGATAGGAAGATGGTTGATGGAGGACATCTTATGATGGATGACATCTCCCATTGATATGATGGATCCTTCTTGATGAGCTTTACAGCAGCTTGATGAAAGCTTTTCCTACATCTTGGATCCTTATGGGTTCAGCTTCGTCATTGATGGTAGTCTTCATTTGGAGATCTCGGGAGATTGCATTTCCATCCCATGAAATGCAAATATAGAAATCTGATTTCGGAGGATATTCTCCATTGGAGGGATACCAATTTTGAGCATGGTGAGAACACCCACATTTGGATGAATGGGTGTGGATGGTGAAGCAAGGAGTTGGTGAGCCACTTGCATATCTGACATAGGGAAGAAGGAAGACATGGCTTCAGCTACTCTTGAAATATTTTGGCCATCATGCAACATATATTATTTTAAAGGGTGAGGCAATAGTTTGGGACATGGAAGGACACTTACATCATGTGGCGGTAAGGATTTTGGGTGTCTTTGAGGTTATGTGATATCTTTCATGTCAACCATCATGTTGTTTATCATAGTTTATATGGTGATGTTGTGGGAGGAAACAAGAGTCATTTTTTCTTTGGATGATTTTGGGGAGAGTATGGATGGTTTTCTCCCATACTTTGCATGATGTTGCGGAGCGGATGGTGGCACCACTGCATGGTGCAAGGGGCTACTCTAGATTTGGAGGATCGGGAGGCACTTCCACTTTGGAAGGAATCCCCCTTGCTGTAAACGTTATGCGTAGATGACTTTTGCATTTGGAATGTCCAAATATTGGAGTGATGAGATGACATGAGCCTTATTACAAAGGCAACATTGTTGTCACTTGGGAGCTTGGAGTTTGGTTGATGGAGTGTTACTAGGATCACTTCATAAGATGCACTTGATGGGCTAGTAAGAGATATGAGAGTATTGGAGTAGTGGATGGAGACATCTATTTCAACGATATGATATTCTTGACTTGGATCTCCAAGCATAAGAAAGAGAGCTTCGCGAGCGACGCCGTGCATTACTTTCCATTCACCAAAGTTTCATGCCAGAACATGTCGGGCCACTATGAAGAGATCATCTGTTGATATCATTGTTAACCTACTCTCTCGGTACATGGTAAGATTTTTTTTTTTTGCCTTTTTAGTCATCTAACATAGTATTTTCATTCTCTTTCCATTTATATACGATTGCATTTTCTCACGGGAGGAGAGAGATTCTATTTGGGCTTCATGGTCTTTGTAAGACCAACATCGGTGATAGAGATAGCCATTTCTTATATCTCTTGGGAAAGTGTAGTGCTATTCTTTATGCTCAGTTGATACACAATGCCATTTATTATTTTCTAGTAGATGAGATGACATGCACAACTAGCAATTTTTGGAGACAACTTGCCATATTATGTTATGAAATAGCAGTCAACAAAAATGCGTTGTAGCCACTTGGGGAAAATCTTGGTACTCACGTTACTACATGAAACCTTCACTATCTTCCTCATTTAGATGCCATATGGTGATGATGTCATATTAATCATACATTAGGATAGTATTAGGCACACATGATTCATGACTTAATAGAAGAGATCTTTGAGATCTAGCTTTATTTTTTTCCTCTTGAAGGAAACATTATTGCAACAGTAGCAGCCACTACAACAACACCCAAAATTTTGGGGTATATTTAAAATTTTGGGTCCCCTGCCTAGCGTTAAGGTTTTAACTTTGCTTTGTGGAGTGATGACATCCTCACCTTTTGTCCCAAGCCCCCTCGTGAGCCTTCTCACCATCATGACGAGATACTCTTCTTTGGAGTTGCGCCATGTGTGAAGAGATCGCCATGCATACATTCGAATGGAAACCTTCTTGTGTATTGAAAATTAAAAACCCTCTCACCATTGGTACATTAGAATGTTGTTTGAATAATTCTCTTAAGCTCGTTAGTCTCATATGTTTTTACTCCTTATGACACCATTCTCAAAGAGTAACTATGATGTTGTAATGTTCCACAGTGTTGACCCAGGGTAACCAACTCCTCAATTTTGTCACGACATCGGGGGAAATAAAAGTGAGCTCAAAAACAAGGCAAAAGTTTCGAAACGACGAGGAGGAGGAGAAAGTGACCGTCTTGTTAAAAGGAGGATGGTGTGATACATGTTTATCAACAAAAACTTTTATACCAACGATACAAAAAACATTCTTACACTAATGTACATGCAATTATTAGGAATACTCCATTGAAATACTGTATCGGATTCCATATCGCATGAACCGGAAGCATTTGCGTGATTTATCAAATATAAAGATTAAATAGGGACCCGGACGAAATTGACACATTACGCGATGGAAGATATCACCTTAAAAAAAAATTTGAAGATCTTGCACAATACTGACTTAATGTCGTGCATACATAGAGAGAACACATTTCACCAATTTGACAAGTCCCAACTTTGAAAGTGGCAAGGTAGACAAAGCGGAATGGAGGATTTCCCCTCAGAAATACAATCTCATTCAAAGAAACATTTTGTGTTGAGCGGTGCGAAAGCACACATGTTAGTGTTGGCAAGACAATGGCAGGTTCAAATATCAAACACACTTTGGGAAAAAATATTTACTAACCTAAGCTACATGGTTAGTGCAAATATATGGACCAAGGTTATGGTTTTAAACATTAAAAGGGTGCAAAATCAATATGGTTTCAAAAACCATGGCAAGATGGTGGAGCCGAACCATATGAAAGGAAATTACAAATGGGATCGAATATTTATGTGGAAGCTTCAGCCATGGTAAAACATGGATGGGGAACATGATAACAAGCCTATATTGAAATTTTATAATAATCATGGTGCAATTATAGTCAAAAGGAAAGAAGGTTGTAAACTTATGACAGAAGTTTTAACCTATGTTTTTAAACGGTGCAGATTTGTGGTTTCAAACCATATCAAATGATTAGTCACAGGGTTAACAAAAGAGCACATCCATCCGCAATAAAATAGGAGAACGCGGGCACATTAGAAAAAAATTTATGATAATGTTGTTAATATCAAAGGACAAAAGTTTCTCATGATAAACGGAGATGTCGTATGATAAACGGAGATATCGTGCATGATAAACGGGGATGTCGTATTAGAGCACGGTTGCGGTGAGGTTTTTTCTATTATTTCAGACAACTGTCCATATTGAAGCAAAAATTTTTAATGTTAGGCTCCGGCTTCATAGACATGATGTTCTCTCAACACAAAGTCAAGGGTACGTTTTCCGCGCAGCAGCGGCGAGAAAGATGTTCATCGAGTGCGTATTAGCGTAAGTCTGCATAGGATGTACACTTATAAAACTCGCACGCCTTTGTGAAACTTGCAAGTTTTGATGATGATATTTCAAAACAACCCTAGCATCGTGATCGATGCAGTATATGTAGAACTAGGGGTGGGGATAATTTCTTCCACTAGTTAAAATATGGTTGTTGCTATTCGATTATGAGTGAAGGATTGTGATCCTTGTGTAGAAGGAGTAATACACCAAGCTTGTCCTGTTTGTTTCCAGGGTTTGTTCAAGTCCACGAGGATATTAACGTACTACCTTGTGGGCGCGCTGCTACTCATATGGATTGTTTCAAAGAAATGAAATGACACTGCAACTCTTTTGTCCGGCGTGTTCTAAGTTGGTCCTACGAGGAACAATAAGATACGGATTTTGTGCAATGATTGTAACGTCTTGATGTATCATTCCACTTGGTACTTTAAAAAATGCACGAACCACAATTAGTGTAATCCTAGAAGACCGGAAGGGATATCGCACCATAGACACTTTTCGACAATAACGTGTTGCCTTTGTAATATTTACGAGAAGGTTTTGATGGGCAATCGTAAGCTGCTACAACCATGAATATGATCTTGCAAATAAAGATTCACGTTACAAGTACAAAATCCGCTAAAATTTTGATTGTGTAAGTGGTTGTACTATCATCTTATAAGTGTATTGTAGTGAACAAATACCGATCCGATTAGAGTGGCTGCGAAAAATGCGTTGCAGTATTGTATTTTCCAGCCTGATAGGATAGCTTTTGGTGGATTAGGCAAGAAGAAGAAATGAGAACGATGGGAAGCTCGTTTCCCGACACGGCAATGTTCATCTCTCAATGCGATGGAAAAGGCATGCGTGCAAGTGATATATGTGTGTGTATCGAGATATACACTCTCACCTTTAGGAATGTGCCCAGGTAGTTGGTTTTTATTATCCCTCTCGAAACTTCTAGGTGCCGTGACAGGTGAGATTAACTATCTTTGTTCACAAAGATAGCATGAGCATGTTCATATTATTTGAAATAACTTGGAAGAATACAACAGAGAATTACCTCTTTGACAACTTTAGAATCCTTTGGAGAGCGCTACGCAATAAAGAAAATTCAACTTCCTCCATCGGCTCAGAATACGAATCTACTTGATGATCCAAAGCACCCGCGCGTAACCGATATAACAAGTATTCTGTCAATTAAATCAACAATAAACATCTAGATTATACTACATACGAGCCATTCATATCATACTAAAAAAATGTTAAGAAATAACAATATAACTTGTTAAGCATCAAATGGAAAAAACGAACGCCAGTTCTATTGATTTTGAAAGAAGGATTACAACCATCGGTTTGTGCCATTATCCCTCGGTCTCCCAATCTCTCTTCTTCTACCAAGTGAAAGTCCAAGCCAACAAACTCTCTAGGGAGCACTCTTTGACTCTTGTCTTCACAATGTCACACTATTCTCTATTCCACAAGTATGCAAGAACTTTGAGCAATCCTTCGACCTTCCAGTGGAAACCTTCATCTCTTCTTATAGGAGAGAAAGCCATTGTTGCCCTTCTCTTTCCACTAGTTTGGAATGGAAAAGGCTTGAATGTTTTCCTTGATCTCCATGCTTTTGCCTCTCTTGGAGTTAGGTCTTCTATGAAATGACCAATAATGAGCGTTAACCTGTGATTTCCTCTGTGCCCAGCTCCTTCGTGAGGGAAAGTGGAGATTCAAGTCTTTCTCACGACGCTCTTTTCCCAATTCAAACTTAAAACACGGGTAACGCGACCTTTTAGTGTATAAACGAGAGCGTTGCCTAACCCTTCTTTTATGGCTAATGTGTTCTTACTGCGTTATAACGCCCTTGTTAAATTCTATGTATGCGTTGCCATGAAAATAGGTTTAATTTAGGTCTTTGTACTTCTTCCCTTATTTGTCTTCCCCCTGCGAAGGCGGGAAATTATTTTGACATGTGAGATGCCCCCTAAAGTGTGAGTCGAGAGACGAAAACGATGGCCGAAATACTTTATAATTTGTAGAGAAGATTGAAAGGGCGAGAAGGCTTTGAAACAACAACATATGTCGAAAAATATAGTATTTTCCAAAGTCGGGCATGTCCTTAACAAATTAGCTTTAAACAACATGATTTCTCTATAATAGAGATATGAAAAATGTATCCAACAATAGGCACAATGTGAAGTTTTTCATAACGGATCCAGGTTGAAGAAGGCATCTCCATAAACAATATCATGACTTGGGGAAGGAACACAACTTTAATGGTGTGGCATTGCCCAAAGGTCTTGACCGCCGATTCACTTAAACTTTCACTTATTTCTCAACATGTGAATGAGGAGTTGTGTCGAACATGTGAGAAATCGTCCGATTACCGATCAATAATGAAAAGCGGTAACCGAAGGCAACGAAGGTGACACGATAATGATGATGGTCCCTAAGATGCCCGGTACAATCTGTGATGTGAATAAAAGGAGTTGAAGTCGAACACTAGAATCATTCAACGAGAAACCAATGATGAAGACTCTTTGATGCAAACACAAGACTACACACTTGGCCGGTATACTTGCCAATGTCTCGGGTACTTGTGTTCCCAGATCAACTTCTAGATAAGGTGTTGAAGTCGATAGGAAGTGATACGTTTCGGGGAGGTAGGCTTAAGGCGTCTACTGTACGTTGACTGAAACGAAAACAAGCGAGATTTTGTTTATGATTTGAAGATAAGGAAGAGTAAATGGGAACGTCGGGACGACAAAATAATTTACGGCATAATGAACGGTTTGGTTGATAACGAGAACGTTAGATAGCGAGATACTGCTTGAACAATAGAAGGCACTCTAACGGTACTAGGCGACTGACGTGTTGAACACCAAAGAGTGTGTTAGGATTTTACCGGTGCGGGGACAGCGCCGGGAAATGAAGGCTAATACTCATAGATGGTAGGGTTCGGCTAGCTGCGAAAAGTTTTACGGAAGTGCCATGTTCGGGGTACAACATGAAATCGACCTTTTTGAAAATGTAACGGAGGTAATATCCATTTTGTCCAAATTTTCCCCGTCGATTAGTTTAACGAGTCCGAACGAAATGGCTAAAATTAATTTTTCATGTTTAAGTGCGAAAAATGTGGAAAGAATAACTACATTTTATACGATTGATTCAACGAGTCAGGACGAATAAACTGCATTGAATTTTTTCATGTTTAGAGGTACGAAAAATACCATAAAAGACAACTCCATGTCTGTACGGTTAAGTTTAACGAGTCCGGACGAGTGGCTTCGACAATTTTCATGTTTAAGTACGAAAAATATGTATTAAAAAACGCTCCATTAGGGTACACTTTGTCATGTCTTGATAACAGGAGCACGGAAAAAGGAGTAATAGTAAGCCGAAACGAGTTCATTTTCCGTTAGTTGGTCATTGGTGGGAAAAGTGAAGAGAAATCTGTGTTCAATGGACGTCTGCCTCATTTTGTTATGAGTACGAGAGGCAGTAAACTCAATATTCCTTGTGAAATTTTTAACGAGTCCAACAAAGAAAACTGCGAGGCACCTGCAGCAGAAATTTTAACGAGTCACGCGGAGAAAACTACGATACACTTTTTAAATTTAAAGAACTTTGAAAAAAAGAGGAAAAGAATGGCTCCTTGTTCTTTGTCTCGATGGTTTAACGAGGTGACAAGGTGACTAAAGGATTTTCGGTTTATGAGCGAAGAAAAGATGCCTAAAAAGAATACTAGGAGGCTTCTTCATGGTTTGGTGGTACGAAGAAGAAAAATCTGGGTTTTCGGATTAACGAGCAGAAAAAGACCATAAAAGAACGCTCGATGTAACGCCATTGTAAGTTTAACGAGTCCGAAAGAAAGAGAACTAGGGTTTTCGGATTAACGAGCAAAGAAAAATGCGGTAAAAGAATGTCGGTAACACATGAGTGTATCTTCTCATAAATCTTGATCCCTTATTAGAATCATCGTGCAAAATCTCAAAGGTTGCGACATGTGCAGTGAGGAATGCGACTTTGCCCTCTTGACCCAAAAAATTCATACCCCGGTGCTATAAGAAGGTCAAAGACATTCATTTCAACATTTAGTCTTTGTGAAGAAGCTGCGGAGTGCAAAGGTGAAAACTACTGGTAGTTACGGTCGTCAAGACATGATTTTCTATTATCGAATCCGGAGTAGGCGGAACACTCCACCAGCTGTATTTAATTTGCCAATTTTTTAGTTTTTTATATTTGGTTCAAAATTACGAAATTTGAAGACCCCTAGAAAAAATATTTGCGCCTAACGCTAGTCGAGGAGTACAATAGCCGCATTAAACGCCGCAACTGCATTGTAATTAACGGCGCGTTAGGCAGCCTCTTGTTTTGTGCTAATGTCGCGTTGAGTGCAACATGCTTTCTGAAATTCAAATTTTTCATTCTTGCGATTAGCGGTTAAAACAGAGCCATTGACGGTTTAAAAATGTTTCATTGCGGTGTTCAGGCGGTAATGTGAGTATCTCGGCGAAAAGAACGCAAGCGGGGAAGAAACGAAAGAGTGATGCATGCGACAACACAATGGCTCTCAAGTGCGGTTAACCGTATGCCCGTTTAGAGCGATGAGGGGTTAAAGAGGGACCTCCCCAGGGTGGCGATCCGAGCGGTGGGATGAGAGACATCGTGTCTTTCGGATTGAGAGTGGCAACGAGCTCGCCATCGAAAAGGATGATGTTTACTTTTTGACCGACTTGTCATGTCGTGTGGCGAGACGGGTGACGGGGTCTGGGGCGGCCCTCGTTCTCGGTTTGATCCGTGCGCCTTGCATACGTGACACCAGTCGTGGTAACACCGGATACCGGTGCACGGGTGACTTTTGAGACCCTTGAGGTCTATTATATGGATGATAAATGCCTTGTTTGGTGCCAAAGTCGGCATGTGGCGACCAAGGCCCATATGCTCTTAACCTTGGATTGTATGCGGCCTCGGGTTTCGACGGTGTGACGGTGTAGTCGTGGTCGACGGAAACTTACGCAGCACGGGAACCCGTACTCAAAGAGAATTTGGGTGCGGAACAACATTGTTCTTTCATGCGGTGGTACCAGTGAAGACCCGGATGCGACGCCATTGGGTCCCGCGGCCGGCCGAGGCTCGGTGGGCCACTTTCTTCCCTTGTTTGAGAGGGGTCACGTTCGTCCTTGTTTTGATAGAGGGGATTTTTTGATTGGGCACGGACTCTCGGATGCGTACGCCCAGTGCGAAGTTGTCCCTATGCAAGGATGAACTTCCACGGACGTCCCCAAGCTAATCCACCCCCCGGCACCCGAGTGGGGCAGGCGGTAAAAAATAACGGTGTTTTTCAAAAAATTGTTTAGCTTTTGAATGTTTATGTAAAAAAAATTTTTTGTTGAAAAAAGGGTGAAAATTAAGTTTTGACAAACGTTTACCGCCGCCCGGCACGAATGTAACTTTGTCCCAAAATCCGGTAGGGCTACGCCCGTACGAGCGAAGTTGCGACTACATGGTGGCGCACACTGTGGGGAAGCGGGCTTGGCGACGACGATATTAACACCCGGGAACACACGCCCGAACTCTCCCGGGAACACGGAGAGGGTAGAAACATGGGTATGCCTTGCCGCTTCCTATACGGGAGGGTTCAGTTCTTCTTCGGTGACATACGGTGGGTGTGCCGGAAGGGAATACACAGTTCCTGCGAGGAGAATGGCTAAGAGCGATTGTGTACTATTATGAGCATCGAGCTTAGGCTAACCCAGGTAGATGTATTGGTGTCGGTATGGCTTAGTGAGCCAAATTTTTGTAAAACACCCCATGTTTTGGGGAGATTTTCTTTTTTGATGTTTTCTATGTCTGGACATGACATACTGTCTATATATATATATATATTTTTGGTGATTTTGTGTTTTTAAATTTTTATGCATTTTTTGATGTGATAAAAATATATGTACTCATGAGTAAATCTTTTACAATAAATACGACAAATGCAAATCTAACACATAATTTTTGCAAGGTAAACTAATACATTAAATTATCTGGGAACGTGCTCAAGTAACAGATTGTTTAGAAATTGACGTTCTCTAAAAGTCGTGCCCTCGTAAAAAATAACGCAACAATACGAAGGGGTGGCGGGCATGATGACAGTTGTTTAGGCGCATAATGATGAGTTGGGAATCTAACACGACCACTAAATCGGAGATGTCACGAGATGCCGCTTAGTGAGGAGTTGGATCAACGACATGTGCTAAGCAACATTGTTGGTGCAGCGGGTACCCGAGAGAATCCCCCGAACCAAGGAGGTCCAGGCTCGGGAGTATAGAGAACCCAAACGGTACGACAATGTGTCTGGTGTGACGACAACACAAATCCAGCATACCCAACGTATGATAGGTGTGATGACATACATACCGAAAGAAAAAAAGATTACATGAGAAAAACACTTTAAACCAAACAAGGAATCCAAAAGCATCAAAAAATAAAAATAAATGAAACTTATATACATAAAATTACAAAGCATATGCTGAGTGTGAAACTGGGAAAAATAACTTTAACGAGATAAGGAGCCGGTTAACGAAATTCATAAGTGGAATTCCATTACGGAATCACGGTTCGTAGCTCGCTTTTGAGAGGGGCTTTAGTAACGATGTAAGGAACGACCATAAAGGTTGGAGTGTTCTACACCTTTGAGAAGTGCGTGTTTTTGATCATAAAGAGTAAGACAAGATCGCCTCTTGGAAAAAAACGGAAACGACGGTTGTCGTATTGAGCTTTAACTCGGCGGCGGTGACAGTGCTAGTGTAACATCTCGACGAGGTTTCGTCAGAGTGATCGAGTGAGAGCAAGCGCTCTTCGTAGGCGGTGGTGCTAGGCGGGGTTCAACGGCTAGTTTTAAGCGATGGGATTTCGCACTCCAATCGGAATCACACTCCGAGCCGAAAGCAAGTTGAAGGTATGATGTTGAAAAGCAATACAGAATATTTTCCATGATACATCTTGACGAGATATCAATGAGTAGTGTCTTGGAAAGATTACCCATGATACATAGAATCAATAGTGTGGACGAGTCATATAAGAGGAGGGAACTGCTCTGGGGTTGGTCAAAGGCAGGATTTCGATTTTATGCTTATAGAATCAATCGTTGAAGCGCGATGGTAGAACTCTCTCCCCCAAGGTCGTTCTTCTAATGACGCAGTCTCTCAAATAGCTATTACGTAGGCCGGACTTCCATTGAGGATATCCTTGGAAACCGTTATGGGGAGAGAGGGGCCACGTGGTGGTATCGGTGGAGGGGGTTCGGATGCGACTTGGATGGCTTGGCCAAACCAATTCTCAGCACGGCGAAAAGCGACATCTGATCTCCATAGGAATCAATTGCGAAGGTGCGGAATGATCCGCGGGTCGATAGAGCCATCCGAAGAGGGATGGATATCTGTTGCAATAGTGTTTGAGATCCCCGAGGCGGCGGAAGAGGGAAAACAACCCGGTGGGGAAGATGCCTTCGGCCAGGATGCAGGTGCGGCAGTAAGAGTGGGGGACACCTCCTAATAAGGGATGCTGAGGCTACTTGGTGAAGAGTGG
The DNA here is from genome assembly GCA_034641835.2 of Pinus albicaulis. Lineage (NCBI taxonomy): Eukaryota > Viridiplantae > Streptophyta > Pinopsida > Pinales > Pinaceae > Pinus > Pinus albicaulis. Next base: position 52,569,337 of record CM076573.1, on the reverse strand, counting down.
AATAGCCGAGGGTGCGAAGGATAGTTGATCGACGGCGACTGTTTTCCATCCAATGGAAATAGGATGAGTCGGAAGACCCAAGACACGATGGCGGTCATAGCATAAGACCACGCTGCCGTAAGCAATGAATTATAGTCGAGATGACGCTCTACAACTTCAACGTCCACGTTTACCATTTTCCCACCAAGAGTGACGGGGAAGCTAGCGAGTATCCTTTGGGTAAGACGATGTGGCCATCTAAAAGGCAGAGTGTTGGCGGGGTTAGAGTAGGAGAACCTAAATTCAACTAAATAGCTTGTGACATAACGCGGTCGAAGCACCTTCGTCTATGACGATGCGATGGATGGGTCTCCCTTTCGACACAACACGCACACCCGGAATCGAGTTGATGCGGGCCCAAGGGTTTAGCCTTTTCCATATCAAATATTGTTGCTTGTGGATACGGGGATCTATTCGCCAATGGCGAAAGCAAAGCTTTCCTTTGTCTTGAACGAGTTTATAATATGATGCGGTATGGGCGGCAGTTACTACTTAAAATGTCTTCTGCTAATATTATGATTTTGAGCTGCACGTACGGTATTATCGTCGTGCGTCGAAGTATCGCTTGAGACGAGGTCGAGTTGACATTAGGCCTTTCGATATGCAAATCGTTAGGCGGCGGCAGTTGGAGGCCCCAGTTCCGGTTCTTGAGCATCTATGTTGAGGAGCTCCCATAAACTTGGCGCGAGTTTGAGGTCAATACTCTCAATGCCATGTTGGCGAGATGATCGTAGCGAGGAAGGATTCGAACCACCATTGCCCATTGATGGGGTTGTGGCGGAGTTGTCCAACCATATGTTGATGTTCTTTCTTTGTTGATTGGGGAAAGGATTGTGAAGAACGGCAGTGTTCTCCCGAAATCCTTATTGGCAATAAATACGGTGCACATTCTGCCAACTTCGAGGACATTTGTGTCGAGTGGTCCTCATATGATTTTACAAAGGGAATCTCATGGGTTTATCCTTTCCTTTTCGTTTGCGACATTTTTAAATTGAGTTATTCGATTATTCGGTACTCTTCAGAAAGATGTTTTTCTTCTTATTCGCACCTATTTTCCGAGTTGGGTTTTGTGAGGTTGCATGAATTTACCTCGACGGAAGGAAAGTCGTTTGATGGGGGCGGTGGCAACCGAGATGTTGGAAGGTTTCCGAGGCTGATTAGTGCTTCCACAGGAGATCGTGTAACGAGGCCGTCGTGAGCCTCAGAAGTTTTCTTGTGTTGGGAGGAGTTCGGGTTACCAAGGGCATGGGGAAGCCGGTGCGTAAAGCGTCTTAGGATTGTGAATAGATCGGAAATCCGGTCTTTGAGCACGATGAATACATTGATCTTCATCCTTTGCACCGAGAAAATGATGTCTTTGAAGATATGAGGTAAAAGAGACTTGCAAAACCAATTTGCCAAGGAGTAGTCGGAATTGGCGCTTTGACAAGCCTCCTCCTCGTCTCCATTCGTGAATATGGTCGGAGATGTGGGTAGGTGGTGTCTTGGCGCGATGATGTTAATAATTACGTGCCGGTTTCCTCTAATTGGTAGTTGAAAGTTCTTTAAGAACTCATCGCTAAGCGCCAAACGTATTGATGGTGGCGCGTGGTGGTTCGATGCCCTTGGCGGCATTGCACCATGAGGTGCGGAAAAGCAGGTCGAAGGCGGTACTATCATCTACCATGGGGCTGGATATGTGGACCACAAAATGGAAGGTAGTGATGTGTGCGGGCTGAGTCATCTCCATGCTTCCGTCGAGCCGGGATGTCACGAAGGAATCTTATCACGTATAGGGAGGCCAAAGCGAGTTGTGATTGATCGGGCCGTTTTTCGGCTTATGGATGTCGGGTATGTCCAAAGGCACATGAAAAGCAATTGTGGATTTTCCCCGAGTCTAACCAAGAGCGTGTGGGCTGACTATTTGGACCATAGGGTCCCCCATCCACGTGTTACCGAGAAGGGTAAGTGGGACTTTGATAAAAACACTCCCCGCAGGTGGAGCGGAGACATGCGGTTGTTGTCCATGGCATAGCGTATTGAGGGGAAAATGGTTGGTGCCCCCAACGTAAAGAAATGCCCTCACACTCCGGACTGGAGTTGGGGTTGGTTGATCCAAATGGATGCCAATAGAGTTTCCCGGAAGCATACTAGTACTTGCATAAAAGATTTCGCTTGGCAGTATAGATCCTACGCCTATGTTTTGAACATGAGGATAGTATTTACAATGGGTTATACATTTGTCTGAGATTGCATAGGAGAGAAAGTATTCACACTACACCATGTGCGGCAACACGCCCCGGCATGGTGGCCGGAGGTTTGAATGTGAGAAGGGTTCCCAACCGAAAAGGAGTTGCTAAAGGGTGTCGAAGTAGTCGTGCTCGTGGGAGAGGAGCTACTATTGTCCCCAACGTGGTCACGGTAGGAGTGAATCTTGAAGGGTTCGATGGCTCTTGGCCAGTTGTTGACCATGGGTTTGAGGTAGGCATATGTGACCTCTTGGGGTTACCCGATGTGTATAGAAGCCCGACCACTAAACGGGGGAGGATGATGACGAACACAAGGAATGGTTGCCATTGGTATCGACACGACGGATACCCGGTGGTGAAATAGATATTTGGTGTTGCGCGAACATATCTTGGCGCGGTGGGGGCTGAATTATCCATAGGTCTAACGGATCGATGGCGGAGGATTGCAGTGGGTACAACGCCTTCGGTGAAAGGGTCCTGCGAGAGTTCCGAGTGATAAGGGTCTGTGTGATAATCCCGAATTAGTCGAAGAAACTGCGCTTGGTAGAAGAGCACGGGTTCATCGAGTTCAATCTTTCCTCTGGGTGAGAGGAGGTAGACCTTCTTGTCGTCCTAGACGACGAGCGTAGATGGAAGACGCCACGGTAACCGGTTTTAATTTTTAACAATTTTATTTTAAAAATGTGATATATTATGAAGTCTCGAGTGACGAGCCAACTTCACACTTACTAAAAAGAAAAAGACTCTCGAAATCAATCGACAGGCGGTATAGGGTGCCACCATGCGAGTACTGGCATTCACTGGTGATGAAATCCGAGTCTCACAATAACCGCAGAGAGGGTTGGTCGAAAGGCACGATTACGGTTACTCTGAAGCCTTTGGGCAGACGATAGGTACAGCACTCTCGTGAAGACGGTACCTCCTAAGGCGAAGACGAGTAGGGCCACATCACAACGAATGCCAGACGGCCGTCCCGGGTCACCTGATATGAGTCCCTGATCGCCACTAAGGATATAGAAATCACGGACACTGTAGGGGGTCCACGGTCGAGGCAGTGTGCTATACTAGGCGAAATACCTAGATCCCCGATCTAGTTTAGAGCGACGTACGAAGGAACCCCAATATATAACACACCCACGGATGCGGTCGAGCGGGCACCTTCAGTGCACCCAGAAAGTGTTGTGTCAACGAGCTGGGTAAAGAACGGTCCCAATAATGTGAGTACGTGAGGATTTCACTCTTTAATGACTCTAGTTTTCAAGTTTTGAGATCTTGGGTAGTTTTCTCCTTCATCCTAACCCAAGATCCTGCTTTGAACTACTGTTTGTGGAAACTCCAAAAAGAGGTTGTTAAATTACCCCAATATGCTTTGTTTTAATTATTGTTATTGAGTACGGCGGAGAGAGCGGACGTATGAAGTATAGTGAGACGGCCCGGCTCTAAACCATGCAAAACATGCTCTAGATGTTAACGATGACAGTGTTCACCACAAGGAGGGTTTCTTTATCGATCAGCCAGCCACACCAACATGCAAATAACACGACTCAACTTTTAAGATTGGCTTTCTATCTGCCTCTTTTAACGATCTTGTGAATCAAACTTTTTGAAATAAACTCATCCCCCAGAAAATACGGAAAAATAAAAAAATATTTCTATTTTAAAAAATTAAATACTTTGCACACTTAACTAAATAAGAAAGCAATAAATGTGATTTAACTTGAGACAAGCACGGGGATGGAATCGCAGAAAATTGGTATTGAAAAACTCCTGACTAAAAACTACAGTCCATAGTGGTAGACAACGAAGTTTTGGTACAGGTGGCAACTACTATCATGAAATAAATACGGCGTTATAGCACTTCTTGTGTTCGCTTCATTATTCTCACCCATCTTCAGATACAACACTGGAGTCGCGTTAACCGAGGAAAAGAAAGCTCTTCGGTTAGCCGAACGGAGGCACCGGATCGAGGCTGCAAAGAAACGATTGGTATGTCTACGGGGCATCCAAAAAATGGTGAGAAGGATAAAACAGAGGAGAAAAGCAGGGGGGAAAAATAGCCGGGAAACTATGGTGCGCTCCCGGTAGGTACATCAGTGCACGCTGATCGCTTCTTGGGTGGTTGGTTTAAGTATATCCCTCTCGAGGGCTTTAAAGTTGCAGGCGAGCGGTCAGTTAGCTATCACATTTCACAAAGATGGCATGAGCATGTTCACCTTGGCACGAAATAGCAGGAAGAATACAACAAAGAGTGCCTCTTTGACAACACAGAATCCTTTGGAGAGCGCTACACAGCAAAGCAACGGTCCTTCCTCCTAGGCACCCAGGCTCTGAATCACCATGATCGGTCACGACATAGCGTAACTTCGTGTAACAAGTATTCTATCAGGGAGTCGTCAACAATAAACATCTAAGATTATACACATCTAGACCATTCATGTCATACTAAACAAATATTGAAATAACAATATAACATTAAGCATCGAATGGACAAACGAACTTTAGTTCTATTGATTTTGAAAGAAGGAGGATGACAACCATCGGGTTTGTGCACCAAGCCCTCCTCGGTCTCCCAATCTCTCTTCTCTACCAAGTGAAAGGGGTCAAGCCAACAAGCTCTCAGAACTACTCTTTGACTCTTGGCCTTCACAATGTCACATATTCTCTATTTACAAGTATGCAAGAACTTTTGAGCAATCCTTGACCTTCGATTAGAGCCATAGGCTCCTTCCTTATAGGAGGAGAAAGCCATTGTTGCCCTTCTCTTTCCACTAGTTTGGAATGGAAAAGGCTTAAGATGTTTCCTTGATCTCATGCTTTTTCCTCTCTTGGGTTCGGTCTTCTGGCAATGACCAGCCGTAGGCCCCGGTGTACCTTGGTTTTCCTCTTGTGCCATGACTCCTTCGTGAGGAAAAGTCGGAGATTCAAATCTTTCTTTCAGCGCTCTTTTCCCAATTCAAACTTAAAACATGGGTAATAGGCAGCACAGTGTAAACGGTGTTGCCTAACCACTAACGCGGCTAATGTATTTCTTGCTGGGTGTGGCCTTGTGTTCTATTCTGTATCGTTACTGCACAGCGAGAAATAGGTTTAATTTAGGTCTTTGTACTTCTTCCATGTTGTCTTCCTACGAGGGCGATGAGGAGGGTATTTTGACACAGCAACAACTCCCCATCACGATGAAAAAAGCATGAATGTTACCCAACCGCACGATATCGACAAGGTAGAAGATGATCGACTTGGTGGTAGTGGCAACTTCAGGGGTTGGACGACGCAGGATGAAAATGGTCAAATCATTGAGTGATGCTGGTCATCCAATCGCCGAGATAAGCCTCACACGTCTGGTGCGGCTCCCGGACAAGGGTGCGACTATGCAGCCATGGGGGAGGTCACGGTTCGACCTAGGTCGGCGAGTCGCGGCCTTAAAAAAATCGATAGTGCGACCTGCCGAAATTTTGCCAACTTCACTCTCGACACGACGAGGTTGCAGAGTTCGACTGGGAAGTCGACCGAGTCGTGAGATCTGTGAGACCAATGCAAAGTGCAACTTGAGTGGTAGTAGCGACCTGAAACCTTTTTGTGGTCTCAGCGAAAGTGAATACAAAAGTCACGTGACCCCTCCAGTCCCAACTGAGTCGACTGATCTGTAAGGAAAATAAAGGCTGTGACTTGTAATAAAAGATGCACATGATCGCTTTAATAATCTAATCGAGGTGTGGATGTTAGCACAACTAATGGAGAAGCATGGACCTTAAGTAAAAAGTGGCCATAACGAGAATTTTCAGCCAATAGAAGTAAATTCATTTCTTAATTTCCCCTCGCCTTTGTTGCTTGTCTTCATCCAGGTGGATAAAGAAGTGGCTATACGATAAACGAAGCTCGGCTTCATTCGAATACAAATATAATGTATAATCTATAACTTTGTAAAAGGAGAGAACATCATATATAAGGAATCACCTCCTTATATTAAAAAATGGTGAGGCATTCATGGGATAGCGACTCCATGATGAACGTTAAGAAGATAATTACCGAGTCGGAAGGGTATACTAGTCGGGTTGGGTAAAAAACCATAAAACCTATACCCCCTTTTCATCAACATATGCACTGTGTGGGATCAAGGCGGCGGGGCTTCAACGAAGCAACACTTGCTTGTAAGTGTTGGGGTTTCCCATGTTTTGGCTGAATTGGCAAGACCAAAGATGAGACAACATCAAACCACTTTCAAACCTCGAGATCTCGCCTTCACCGGGTCGAGGAGAGAGTCTCTCTATATATGAAAGGACTGTGTCTTTGAGCTCAAATTTTTAAGATGTTAGGCTAGTTATAGGCACAAGGTTTGTTTGTTTGATTGTTTGTTTGGTTGTTGAGTTGTTACGAAATAAGAGTTCAATGTAATACAAAGGATGAGCAAAAAAGAGGAGTGGCGAGAGGTAGATTATTCCGAGGGAGCATTCAAAACCGTTGGGAAATGGAGTCGGGGAAAGGATTTTCTTGCTAATCGATAATGAGGCTTTCGGTGGGCTAGTCATCTAAAACGTTGGATCTGAAAGATGATAGTATGGAATGGGATGGTAAAGAGAAGAAAAGTAAAGGTTTAGAACACAAAGTTAAAAAAACCATTTGATGCAGCACAAGGATCTAGTGGAAAGGGCTAACTCTAATCCCCCGAGTGTTCCCAAATCTTCGACTAAATCCTTAACGAGAAACATCTAAGAAGCAGATTCATTCAATTCATACATCAAAGAAACGTTAATAACATCACTACCTTTGGTCAAATTAACAGAAATCAATTCTTAGATTGCACATTCGGAAAAGAAAAACATCAATGGCAAGGAGAGTAGAAACGGTACCTAACAATTAAATCTGTGCCAGTATTACGATGCAAGCTTCGGTCAACGAAATGAAATGAATTAAAACACGGTACAGCAACCACCGCTACTTTAGATCGAGATCCGAAGAAATGTGCTTCTCATATTAAATAGCAATACAGTCAAGTACAACATTGCCAAGCAAATTTTGAACATTCGACACGAAAACATCTTCCTCGGCACAATACTTACAACTTTACACGAAGCGTGTCTCAAAAAGAAACTACTTGCAATTATCGATAAACGTCAAAAACATTTACAATGAGTTTCTTCATGAATTTATAGCTCCGGTGGAGAGAGCGAAGGAGAAGGTAGGTAGAAACTAAATGCGGCATTAAAAACTTAGAAGAGGAAGAAAGGCGAAGCCCACTGCGCATAAATTACGTATGTGAATCTCGCTTTCTCTTAGGTGAAAAAGTGGTATTCTCGGGCTACATTTACTCGATTATGTCTCGATGTACTTGTGGCGCGATTCTCTGTGATACTTACGGTGAATTGATCAAAAACGTAGAATCAAGATGCTAGAATCGCCATAATGTGCAACAAGTAGCACGATAGCCCTGGGGCCACATTGTGGGAGGAAAAACTTCTCTTGGACACGATGGTATGCGAAACCATAATGTGTATTGTGTCCATACTTTCAGAAGCAACATTCTGTTTTCGAATTTAGAAACCACAGTTACACATTATTTTACACGCTCTGGACCTCTTTTGTGTGATCCTGGGATTTTTTGATACGGTACTCTTGCCTTTAGAACTACTGGATTAAGGCAGGAAATCACACTCAATACGCCGTTGAAATCCTTGGTCATTAGCTGGTATTTCCCCATTGCTTCATCGTATCTTTCAATCTGTAAAATGCGGGTTTTAATGGCGCCGAATAGGTTTTCGTGGAATTGAAGCTGTGTCCTTGGATGATATTTATGCCGCGCTACCTTTCTAGCATTTCCATTGTGGTACCAGCTTGGAATTCAACTTTCTGCTGTACGCCATTACAACAATACATATGAACCATGGCGGTTTTACGCCTCTACACGAGCTCTGCAAAACATGAAAAATATTAAGAAAACATGCATGGGGTCGGATGATGTGGGCGAGCGCAAGGATGACGAGTGGGGCTAACGAGACGAATGGTGGCAGAGGAATGGTGGAGAAGTGCTACTCGGTGGGAATATTTGCGGAATGTAGAGAAATTTAACGTAAAAACCTTAATTTTTACCCTTTGAATGAATATATATAAATGGATAGGCGAATATACGATGGAACAAGTAGAAGTATGACGTGAGCGAGAGACGAGTTACGGCGGGAGCGAAAATAAATTTGGGCCGTTCGATCTCGAGAGGAAGTCGACGGTGGGAAAAACACATCGAGAGGGTGATGAACATGGAGGCTAGGGAGTATGGATGACTGCGGTTAAGCTGCCTTGTAACCGTGGACAAACAACCATTGGATGGGCGATGGCAGATGCGATGGCTCACAACGATATCGCTTCGCATCATGGACGAACTTTTAATGCGCGATGGGAGGAGTGGTTGTCCGGCGTACAATACACGCGTCGAAAGATGTGTAGATGGCTGGCCCTGTCGGTAAATACTGCTCACCCTCAAGGTGAGGTGCGATAGATCTGGGGGTGGTTTTGTACAATGAGCGGGGTGCGAGGGGACCACGGAGCTAACGGGGAATATGGACCATCGTATTTTGAGGTTTTAAATGAACGACTGTCCTTCGATCAGGCGGTGAACGGGTGAATGGTGGGGCGTGATGGATGGGGCGAGGGCGCGTGATCGCCGTCCGGCTATTTTTGAATCAACGGCTATAATTTTCCGATAACCAAATGAGATAAGCACCTTTAATGGTGGCGGTGGTATAGCACCGAGCCATAAGGAGGAAAACGGTTAGGAAATTTTGGTCGAGGCTAAGACAGGTAAGGGTAGAAAATGGATTTGTGGCCCATTTAAGTGCATTTCATGCCAACCAAGGGTAACGATAGGAAATAGAAGTAGATCTGAAACGGTGTGTGCATGGTTTAGGGGGATTTTGGGGGTAACGGAGGGACTTTGAAAAATGGAAAAAGGGATGAAATGGAAAATTCTGCGGGGGTACTAGGGAGCTGTGGGGTTCCCATGTTTTGGCAATATTGGCAATGCCAAGGGTAAGGACAACATGAAACCACTTTCGGACCTTAGGATCTAGCCCTCTGGGTCAGGAGAAATGTCTCTGTAATAGTCAAAGGCATATGGCTTTGAAGCTCAAGTTTAAGATATTAGGCTAGTTATAGGCATAGGGTTTGTTTGTTTGATTCAGAGGTTTTGTTGTTGGGGAGAATCGAGGAAGGAAGGGAACGTCATAAGACAAGGCCGCACAGCAAGGATATAGACGAGGAGGAGAAATAGTCAAGGAATGCCAAGTCCATTGGGAAATGGATTCAGAAAAGAGTTACTTGCTATTCAACATGCAAGCTTTCGGTTGAGCTAGTCATCTAAAGCCTTGGATCCTAAAGTGATAAAGATGGAATAGGGGAGAACCATGTTAATTATGTCTATAGTTAAGGTCGGAGGTCATTTATCTCGAGGACCTACTTGAACCCACAATCGGGCGACACGAGGGATCTTGAAAGGTTTGATGGAATGGAAAGATCCTAGTGAGGCGAGGGAATGACTCTAGACACTCCCGGTGTTCTCAACATACATTCGATCAAGAAATCAACAAGAACATCTAAACATGGATTTCCTTAATTCATACATCGAGAGAGCGATAATATCACTACCTTTGGTTAAATCCATTGAAATCAATATTCGGATACACATATAAGTAGAAAACATATGGGGGCAGGAGAGAAAGCGGCAACAAGGCATAACATGGGTGAATCTTACGCCAAATTTCGTGCGAGCCGAGAAGAACTGAAATGAAAATGAAATAAACACGAGAGATAGAAAAACATGCCATGACTTTATATCGAGGATCCAAAGGTGCTTGCTCATTATCAATAAATATCAAACCAATCGGGTACATACTGCTTCATTAATTTGGTCACTTAATGCGGAATACCTCTCTCCTCGGCCTACGTTACAATTGTACAAAGGTTCTTATCTCGGAGAGGAGCTGCTTACATTTCTGCGATAACTCATCAACCACCTTTACAACAACTTCCTCATAGTTTTTGTAAACTGAAAAGAGCGGTAGGTGGGCTTTTAAATATAACATTAAATTCGAGAGAAAGAAGGAAGGTTGAGGAAGCCATTATGTTTGGAACTGCGAGCCTTAATTTTTGGCACTCTTTGGAGACGAAAGGGTCTTTAATGGGAGCTTCATTAATTCCCGGTATGTTTCGGATGCATTATGATTGTAGTACCTTTGGTGAATAAACAAAATGGTAATGAAAAATGGAATGGTCGTGAGTACTTCGAGCAGCAAATGCTGCGATCTCCTTGAGCTGATTACGGCGAGAGATCTCCTGCGGAGCACGGCATATAATCAAGTGTTGGAAATCCGTCCTTCTTCGTAGAACATTATTTCTTTGAATGTGACACACCCCGCCCTTCATTAAATTCTTGTATAAAGCGGTGGAAACTTCTTGCTGCCTCCATCTGCGTAATTATGGTGGCCTTTCAACTCTTGTACTTTGCAAAAACTCCGTGGCCATGTAGAAAATCAATGCAATGAAGGCGGTGGACGGAGGGCGAAAAATATGATAGCGCGGCGATGGAATGGAGAGCTTTCACCAAACAATGGTGACAAAATGCAAAGGATGCGAAGGAAGAGCGGTGACATGCGATGAGGAATTCGACCGCGGTGGCGATTGCTTGAGCACGTTGGATCTCGGCAACGGTTGACGGGGATTAGTCGGGGAATCGCGGTCGCGATGGACGAGGGAAGCATACTTATAATTTGCGATTGCGATCGAGAAAGGAAAGCAGTTGGGAATGCGATGATGGTTGGGTTTGCATAGGAATCAACGGTGGAGGATTTGCGACGCGATCGAATACGCATAACGCAAATATTTCACGATGGATCACTACGACAGACAGTGAAAATGCAATAATGTGACGGTGCGATTATGCGATCGAGGTGATGGTCGCATCGGAAATATTTGCGATGGATCCAATAGACAAGCGAAGCAGCGTGATGCGCAACTGAATAAGCGTGATTTATATAATGTGATATAAACTTTATAATAAAGTTTATAACAAACAAGCGAGTATACAAGGCGGAAGGCTATAAATACATATTTTGTATTAAAATGGTTTCTTACGATTGAAGTCGGAAAAAGAGGGAAGAGGGGTCCAAGGCTTTTGTAGTAAGATAGGAAAGGTAGGTATTTGTCCCTTTAAAGTGATTTGAAGGTTAGGAAGGGAAGTAATAAGGGAAGACAAGGGAAGAAGATGGCCTACAAAGGGTAGGGGAAAGAATTTAAAGGGGATTTTGAGGAAATGAAAATGAAGTGGGGAAAAAATAAGGGGAGACAAAGGGGATAGAAAACAAAGGCTTGGGGGAGATGAAATAAGATGGAAAGAGGACCTTTGGGCATCTCTTACAAACAAAGACGCTTTGTAGTGGAAATCGGCCAGAGGGTGTCCCGGAGGACATGAGCACAAGGGCTTCCCAGGATGATGTGTTTTCCGGGGAGAATGCATTCCTTGAAGGCTTCCGAAACATCTTAGCCTTATTTTCTTGTCGAGTTTATAGAGACTAACGGTGGCTCCATGGGGTTGGCTTTCTTCTTGAAGGAGTCAGAATTCGAGAAAATAAATCTTTGGTGTAGGCTAGTTGCACATTTCTTAGCACATCTCTTTCTGCGATCGGTACCACAATGTGAATATGTTACATCGATGCCAGCTTATTTCCCCCAATCAAACTATACACTTTTCTACAATCCTAGCATTTTTCTTCTTTAGGGTGCATTTGAGCTATTGAACCCTTTACATCATTTTATTTTACAAACGAGAAAATAAACCTGTTCTAAATCTACCCTTATTTAACCATGAGACCCAGTTAAGCCAGTTGGTCCCAGCATTCCCTTCTGCCTACCACTGCTAGGATTAGGCGTACGCGGTTTCTCACTCTACATTCTAAGACGAGAAAATGAAACAACTAACTACTGCTCATAGGCCAGGCTTTATTGGAAAACTTTTCTACCTGCCTATTCTGTGACATATTTACAAGACTGGCTTACAAACACTGTCTTCCAATGTAACCGAGTCCGCCAGTGATCCCATGGTGGTCCTTCTTGCTCAACTCCTTGAGCATGCGCGGATAAGCCGAGCGACTCCACTCTTTTTGTTTCAATAACGGTAGCTTTGAAAAATTTTCCTGCAGTTTGTAACATGCGTTAAGAATACCTTTGATCCTTCTTCAAATGTAGAAGTATTGCATGGGATCAACATGAAAATATGCTGGTATGAGTATACGGCGAGAGCGAGGCTTCAACAAGGATCTCTTCTTCTTCCCTTTGGATCAAGAATGGGGCTCTCCTGAGAAGAGAATCTCCTTCATCTTCTTCATTTTCTGAGCTGGAGGAATTATCATAGAGAATACGATTTTGTGTCCTCCTGGAGCTCTAACATATTACGATGGGTGTGTTGGAGGCTCTGTGAAAATATTCATGTATTCTTGAGCGAGGGGGTGTAGAAGCTTTGCTTCCTCTTTTTTTTTTGAGGAAACAACAACTTTCAGCCCGCTCAAAACCTCTTCTTGCTTTCATATCTGATATTACCGAAAGAAATCTTGCTTTGGTTTTTGACCTTTTAATGATACGTAGTGAGCGGAATAAAGATTCAAAGAATCTTCATCGATGATATATTGTTGCGGCTCTCCTCATTAGTGTCATAGATAGGTGACAGTTTCATTACCTCTCTAAAATTGTTGACTCGATTTTCTTCCATGAATCTAAGGATAATTGTTGCCAAGCTTGGCTTCTCTTTGAAAGCACTCACCCTCAAACGAGATCATGGTGAAAATCATAAGCATAATAATATCACCCTTCAAACCTATCGGACTTTTTGTTGGTCTTTGTATTCCGTCCACGGAAGGATTTTTACGAGCGAATCATCAAACTCATAAGATGAGTGAGCAAGAGAGTGTGTGTCCTATGGGAGCTTGCAGGGTGGTGTTTCTTTGGTTTAATATTTGATCAATCTCCTCTTACGCTCGAAAAAGACTTCCCCTCTCATTACGGACGAGAAAAATAGCAGTCTTCTTTCTCTTGTGTAAAGTGAAGTTTGGGTGGATGTTTCTTTGAGCCTCTTCTTCCACATCGAGGTCTGCCTCTTTGTGGTCTCGTGTTTTCCTTTAAAGCTTTCCCTATCGGCCCAACTTTGCTAAAAAGGTCACGATATTCTTTGATACGACGTAACACGAGGCATAGGTAAGCAATCGGGCAATTGCGATTACCTTCCTCTCATCTTCTCTGATTCTTGAGTATCGTACGTGTCACCCGCTCATTGTCTAGGTCTTGAGTTTTTCTTGTTAGGAGAAGGCATAAGGGCATTACCGGAATAATACATCCATTTGCATTCATATTAGCCATATGCATTTTAAAATACACTTTACCAAACATTTCAGTTTATTTCACATAATTTATCATACAAAGCATCATACTTTGTATCTGTGTCCATGTTTGGATCTGTATTTAACCCAAAGAAAGCTACGCTTCTTCCAACCGATTCGGAAGTCTTCTACCGATGTGAGTCATTTGGTCTTTGGATCATAAGAATGTGGAGTCGCTAGGTGGATGTATATGAAATGTTTGGCAGATTCTATCCTGCATCGGCCATTAACGAAAGCCAATCTAACCGGAGGAATTGAAGGTTTTATAAGGTCCTTGTGATATGGAATGGCGTCACACTTAGGAATTCCCGGTGGAGTTGCCATTGTGTTGGGGTTCCCATGTTTGTGTCAGATTGGCAGCTGCAAAAGATGAGACAACATAGAACCACTTTGGGACCTTAGGATCTAGCCCTCCTAGGTCTGGGGGATCTCTCTATAATAGTCAAGGCATATGGCTTTTGACTCAAGTTTAAGATATTAGGCTAGTTATAGGCACGGGGGTTTGTTTGTTTGATTTAGAGAGTTTGGTTTATTTGAGAACCGGGAAGGAAGGGTTCATCATAAGACAAGGCCAGCATGACAAAGGATATAAGAATAGAGGAGAAATAGTCAGAATACAAGTCCATTGGGCAATGAGTCAGAAAGGATTTAATTGCTATTCAACATGCAAAATTTCATTTGGGCTAGTCATCTAAAACTTGGATCCTAAAGTGATAAAGATGAAAGAAGAGAGAACCATCTAATTATACATAGATACGGGTGGGAGGTCATTTATCTCGATTTGCTTGGAACCTAATCGAACGACACGAGAGATCTTAGAAAGGCTTAATGGAATGGAAAGATCCTAGTGGTAAGGAAAAAGCTCTGAACCTCCCGGTGTTCACAACACATTCGATCAAAATCCCATCGAACATCTAAACATGGATTTTATTAATTCATACTGCCGAGAGGCGGTGAATAACATCCACTACCTTACGGGTGCAAATCCATTGAAATCAATATTTTATGGAATACACATATAAATGAAAACATATATGGGGGACGGGGAGAGCGACAACATAAGGCACCTAACATGGGTGAATCTTACGCCAAATTTCGATGTGAGCCATAAAATGAAATGAAATGAAATAAACACGGAGATAGAAAAGCTTATCACGCAACTTTAGATCGGGATCCAAAGATATTATAAAATATATTAAATATCAACACCAATCGGGTACAACATAACCAATAATCGGTCATAATACGGGAATACATCTCACTCGCCCTACATTACAATTATACACGAGTTCTTATCTCGGGAGGAAGCGCATTTCTCTAATAACTCATGTACCTTTACATGTAACTTCCTCATAGTTTTAATAAGCGAAAAAAACAGGAGGTGGGTAGAACACTAAATATAACATTAAGTTATAAAAAGAAGAAGAATTCGAAGCCCATTCTGTTTGGAACTACGAGCCTTAATTTTTGGCACTCTTTGGAGAAAAAGAAGGGTCTTACGTCGGGCTTTCATTAATTCTAGGTATGTTTCGGATGCGTTACGGTGTAGTACCTTTGGTGAATAAACAAAATAGTGACAAAAAAATGGAATGGTCCATAGTACTTGACGACAAATTAAGTCTCATGGTACAACGTTCGGCCGAATCTCTACGGAGCACGACATGTAATCAAGCGGTAGGGAAATTCGTCCTTCTTGGTGAGGAACGATGCACTAGTGTGGACACCCACCGCTTCATTAGTGCCTCTTCACAGGTGGGAAACTTCTTTGCGACTCCATACGCGTAATTATGGTGGCGTTTCAACTCTTGTACTTTGCAAAAACTCAGGGCGGCCAATGTAGAAAATCAATGCGATGGGCGGTGGAGCGGAGGGCGAAATATGATAAACGCGGCGACGGAATGGGCTTTCACCAAACAATGGTGACAAAATGCAAGGAATGCGAAGGAAGGTAGTGACATCGATGAGAAGGAACCCGGCCCGCGGGCGGAGTGGCGTTATGGGAAGCCGTTGGAATCTTGACAACGCTTAGCCAAGGTTTAGTTGGGGAATCGCGATCGCGATGGACGAGGAAGCAACATACTTATAGTTGCAGTTGCGATCGAGGAAGGTGAAAATGGTTGGGAATGCGATGATGGTTGGGTTTGCATAGAATCAGCTTTGCTGGAGGATTTGCGATGCGATGGATTGCATCTCGTGTTGCGATGGATCATAGAACGGACAAGTGAAAATGCGATAATGCGACGGTGCGATTATGCGATCGAGCGATAGTCCTGCTCATAAATATTGCGATGGATCCAACCAGGTATAAGCGAACGAGCGCGATGCGCGACTTGCGATAGCGCGTTATAATGTGATATAAAAACTTTATAATAATTTTATAAAAAACAAGCGAGGTATGCAGGGAGGGCTATAAATGCATATTTTGTATTAAAATAGTTTTTATACGCAGTTGAAGTTGGAAAAGAGGGGAAGAGGGGTCAGGAGCTGTGGTAAGATGAGAAGAGGTGGGTATTTGTCCCTTTAAAGTGATCTGAAGGTTAGGAAGGAAGCGGCAAAAAGGGAACAAAGGGGAAGATGACACTACAAGGGTAGGGGAAAAAATTTAAAGAAGTTTTGAGGGGAAATGAAAGGCAAGTGGGGAAAAAGAAGGGGAGACAAAGGCGATAGAAAACAAAAACAGAGACAAAATAAGAGAGAAAAGGGGGACTTTGAGCATCTCTTCACAAACGGAGAGGCTTTTGATGGGAATCGACGGAGAGATTTGTCGGAGGACATAAGGCACCAGTAGGCTTCAGGATGATGTGTTTTCCGGGGAAATGCATTCCTTGAGAAGCTCGAAAATGTAACCCCCTTAACCGCTTGCTCGCGGCCTGTGGGGGCTAACGGGGGCAAAATGAAGACCTTCGGGAGCACAATTTTTATCATCGAGAGGCTTCATAATGGGAATCGGTAGATGGGATTTATCAAAGGAAAAGGCACAGGAGACTTCAAGGATGATGTGTCTTCAGGGGAGATGCGTTCCTTGAAGGCTCAAAAAAAAATTTAGCCCCATACTTTGCTTTGTCAAAAATTTATAGGGGGGCTAACAGTGGCTCCACATGGGGATGGATTCTTCTTGAAGGAGTCAAGAATTCATAAAATGATCTTTGGTGTAGGCCAGATGCCTGCTGCTTAAGCCACATTTCTTCTTTGATTTTCAGCTGCCACAAATATAATAGATCAGCAGAAACACTTCCAAACAATCTACCTACCCATCCTACAATCCTAGCATTTTTTCTTCTACTAGGGTGCATTTGAACTAGCAGACCCTTTACATCCTTTATTTTTATAACAGAAAATAAACCTATTCTAAATCTACCCTTATTTCTCCGTGAGACTAGATTAAACTGTTGGTCTCACATGTTTCTCTACCTAATCTAATATCTGCTGGGATTAAACTGTCCAGCAGATTTCTTCTCTATATTCTACAACAGAAATTGAAAAATAGTCAAGCCAGGATTAGACTCTCTGACTTGTTGTGGGTCCAAGGCATAAAGACAGTTGCACATGGACAGAAAGCTACAGAAAACTGAAAACAAAACTTTGAAGGCTTGAAATCTGAAGTCTTGAAGCACCTTTCTTTCTTTTTTGTGACTCAAGTTTTGGGCTTGTTAGATTCACTTTCTTTTCTTCATTTCAGCTTTGGTTTTGGGCTTGTTAGAGCTGATTCTTCTTCTTCTTTACTGGTCCAGATGTTGGGCATGTTTGGGCCAACTATCTTCACTTTCCTTGGCTCAGGTTTTGATCATATTAGAGCCAATCCTTTGCACTGCAGAGGTTCATGTTTTGAGCATGTCTGAACCTCTCCTTTCTCTCTGTTTTTTGAAACATTTTTCCCTTTTCTTGAAAATAAAACATTGCAATGGTATGTACAATGGAAATGGAAACTGGAAATTGGAAATCAGTAGAAGTAGTGTTTGAACATCCTGCCATTGACAGGACCCCCAAACATCTTTGTACCATCTATTTCTTGTAGGAGGAAAGCATTTGGACCCACAGTGGCATGGATGATGTATGGACCTTGCCACAAACTGTCAAACTTGTCATGATTTCCTTTGTCCTCTCTCCTTGAGTCCCACTTCAGAACTTTATCTCCAATTTTTAAATCAGCAGCTTTGGTTCTTTTTTCAAACAATTTCTTTATATTATTATGAAATTTCACTACTCTGTTGTAAACCTCTTCCCTTGTTTGTTGGAGATGAATTTTCTGGTTTATTCTCCTCACCATATTGTCTTCTTCTGTTTGAATCTCCTGGACCAACTTGATTATTGTTACCCCAAGGCTGGTAGGAAACACTACTTCTGTCCCATAGATAAGCTGGTATGGTGACATGCCAATGGATTTCTTTGTTGTAAGCCTGTCAGCCCATAGGGCATGCACTAACTTGTTATGCCATGACTTTTTGTTCTCTTCCAGCAGCTTTTTGATGATGATCACCAGGCTCTTGTTTGATGATTAAGCTAATCCATTACCTTGAGGGTAATAGGTAGTTGAATGAACGAGTGCTATTTGATACTTGTGACAAAAATCAACCATATTTTTGGATCCGAAAGTAGCAAAATTGTCAGTGATTATTTTCCTTGGGCAGCCAAAACAAGAGAGGATATGACCCTCTAGGAAACTAATGATGACTGAATCTATGGCATTCCTAGTAGGCATGGCCTCTATCCACTTAGTGAAGTAGTCTGTGGCTGTTAGGATCCATTTGTGTTGTGCAAAAGAAGCAGGGTGAATTTCCCCTATGAAATCTAGGCCCAATTGCATAAAGGGTCCTTCAACAGTGATGGGTTGTGTTAGAGTCAGCCCTAGCTGCCCTCCGTCGGTGATCATTTCGTCTTTTGCATTTTCATTATTAGGTGTCTCACTTGTTTCACTTCTTTGCATATCACTAGGATCATGCCATGAACTGACGAAGGGTTGTGTCATCTTGTGTTTCCTCATATTATACCTGCCGCGCTATTTTAAAAAATATTTTCTCAAAAAATTATTTATAGTCATTGTCATTATGTATGAGGTCATTAAATTGTCAATAAGTGTCCTAGGTCTTGGTGTCTAGGGTTTTCGAGTCATTTATACACTAGTCATAAAGCCTGCAAGGTGAGGAAGGTCCAGTACTTGAAATTCTATTTTTATTATCATCAGCATTTTAAAAAAAAAAAATACATTTCTAGTCCAAAACTCTGTTTTGAAACTAGAAATTTGTCATTATCATTTTGTAATAAATTTTAATTATTCCACCATGAAGACATTGTAAAAGCAGACCCCTGGTCTTTTCTCTAGCCAAGACAGCCATATCCCTGCAAAAAGACAATAAAATCATCAGTATCGACCTCAGAGAAACCAAAGCAAGTTTGTATTTGAAAAAGCCAAAGTGAAAAGTACAAGAACATTTGTAATGTGGGTTTGAAGTTAGATTTGGAATAAAGTATGATGGTGAAGATATTTGTGAAGTGTATAAAGGCCAAACAAGTTCATTTGAACCGATTTCATTTGCTCCCAAAACGTATTTGCAAAATTGAAAGCCGATTTCAGACTTTTGGAGGGCGTAGACAGGGTTTTAGGGCTGCGCGACCCAAATTGAGGCCGAGCGACCCACCTGGGCTGCGCGACCCAAACAGAGTTGGTTTAGCACAGTGGGTTTGCACCTGCGCGACACACCTGGGCTGCGCGACCCAAACTGAGCCTGCGCGACCCACGCAGAGACAGCATTCTGGAATTGTGTTTGAGCGCCCAGATTGGCTCGGAATTGACTCCAATTCCCTTCAAAGCAGGTTTCCTTCAATCACTTGGGGTTTGCAAACGTATTTGTGTCATCATACATGGTTCTAATATGCAAATGAAAGATTTAAAACCCCACTGTTATGAGATTATTGTTTTCAGGGTTAAAATGAAAATCAATGGTGTAAAAAATGGGTTTGCTATCTTAAACAGTGATATGGCCAACCTTCTATATAACATCAAAATCAATTTGTTATCATACCCATAATACCACCGTCACTATCATATCGTTATCCCATGATTAAACCCTTTTCGAGTCACATTTCTCATGCCTCATGTTTGCAATGAGTCACATTGCCCAAGGTTAGCATATGCTCATGTCTTTGTTTGCCCCATGTTAGCATTGTTTCAAATGACCTATTGAAACCTTTATGGTCATAACTCGTAGACAAACATATCACTGTTAATACCGTGCTCTCCTTTAACTAGATGTGTCCAAACTTTTGAAGGTTGCCTGCTCCTATTTGGTAAAAATTCCATTTGCATTCAAAACAGAGATGGTGCCTTTTCAGTCCATTTGAAACAGAGATTTTATCCATAATTTGATTCCTTGATGGTGTTTTGGCGGTGGGATATTGGTTGAGTGTTCAACATACATCCTAATTTTGCTTTCACTGCATTCATATCAGCATACACGTTGCCAAAGGTTTAATCAGAGATACTGTACTCACGCGGGTGAATATACATCTGGAGAAGCTGTTGGTGAAGGCCAACCGAGACAAAGACATGCTTCGCCACATGAAAGGCCATTACTGGGCTCGCATGCATGTTTGCAAAGCGAGAATGAGGATCATGAAGAGGAGGTTGCGCAAGGCACTTCGACGACGGAAAAGGCCTAATCCACTTCGGATTTTGGCCGAGGCTTCATTGACTGGGCAAGACACATGATGGAGGACCTCCGCTCCGAATTTGGGAAAATTCGGAGAAAATTTTGTCATTTTCAAATTTTTGGTCTAAAAAACAGGTTTTGCAGCTACGTGGGTCGCGCGCTCATGCGCTCGCATTTTTTTGAGACACTTGCTGGAGGATATTTTTACATTTTTGGATTTTTCATGGTTAATTATGCATCCTCTGAAGTCAACTTAGCATTTCAACAAAATCCGGATGGTCAAACAGCTCAAAAACACCATGAAAACCACCTTGCTGCCACCTTTTGCACCAGCAGGAAGTACCTCTGGGAGAATGAGGTTTTGGAGGGTCAAATCAACTCCAAATTCCGAAATTCCACTTGGGTTGGAAATTAGACATCCAGGGCTTTCCAACGAGCTATCATGAGCTCAATTTGGATGTCGGGAGCTACCTCAAAATCAGCCTGGAACATGAGCGACCCACGCTGTTCAGGAGCGACCCACCTAGAGATTTTTCTGAGTTTTCAGCTGCCAGCTCAGTATTTCGCCTATTATGGACCAGTTTTGCTTATGGATAGAATTTTTGGGTTTTTATGATGTAAATTCATGTTTGGCATGTAACTTTGGCTTGTTTTTATCTCTTCTAGAAGATTCACTCTCAAATGAGTAAAAATCATGTAATGGATCAGTTTCCACTCTTTTAGAGGCAAGTTGTTAGCTGCCTAGATTGTAGTTCCATGATTAGAATTGGTTGAAACTGATCCCTGAAGAGGGAATTCGACCCCTAGAGGTGGGGAAAGGGGTTAGAGTGATCTATATATTGTAATTTCTGAGGCATTCTACAGGTTGGACTCTTGGGATACTTTGATACTATTGTACATACTTTTCATATTTTGGCTAAGGAAAGATCAGGGGTTTTGCGGCACTTGTTGGGATCCTTGTGGTGTTCTGTTCTTGATGATGTTTCTTCTTTGTTTACTGTAATTTTCTCCATGTTTAATGTATGCCATCCTTTCATTATGCTTCTGAACTAAATTGAATGAGTGAATAAGGTTGAATCCATTGTTTACAGTGCTTGGCCTTTGAATTCAGTTAGTTCTATATGTTTTCAACTGTTTGGAGAGGATCCAAGTTCTTCTTTGCCCTCTTCAGCTCCTCGTCGGTCTAATCTATCCATAAAATCCAATTCGAAGCATCAAGATCATCACCTACCTCGCCCCAGCTTGAACTCTGCAAAGGTCTGACCTTATCCCCGGACCCAAAATTTGTTTTCCCATTACTCCAGCGAAAACCCAAAAAACCAAAAAAAAAACATTCTTATCTCTTTACTAGCCTAAAATCAGTTCTTATTGTAAGTCATCTCGCATCCTATTGCTTATTTTCTCGAGATTGACGGAGAGAGCCCTCTCCTGTCCTCGTAGGGCTAGCTACGAGGCTGAGCGTGGTTTGATGTAGCCTTGAGTTTTACTTCATTTCAGCATGAGGTAGATTTGAGTGCTAACATAGTGGCGACCATACTGGGGAGAAACTCAAAACGTTTGCTTGTTATAGACGGAGTCTGAAGACACGCCAGGTAGCCTTCGAAACGCTGTTGCTATGCATCAGCGAAGTAGATAAACGCTGCTTCAGTCGATCTCCGGTATAACTTGTAATCGTAGTATTTAACTTGTAAATTGCCCTAGTACATGTATCAAGTTCAGATCTGATCATTGATGGTGAACAACGGTCAGACATCGCAAGGCTGAAATCATTCACCTGGTGACTTCATTCACTGAACAAATCCAGAAATCGATGCTTCATGGTGACTTCACTGCAGGGAGATCAGTAGCTGTGAGATTTTCAAGATGGACCGAATCACGAGAAGATATGCTCCCATGAGCCAAGATCACATTCCAGGTTTTCCGAATAAGATGCCCAAGGTAGATTGGTCAAGGAATCTGCCTACGTTTAATGATGATGGTAAGAAAGATGCTGCTTTACATTTGGTTAGATTTCACATGCATATTCGCAAGTTGAAGGTGGTTTTTCCTGAAGATTGTTTGATGAAGATATTCCTGGCTACTCTGGAAGGTGAAGCTCAGTCATGGTATGAAAATTTGCCGCTGGCCTGTATTTATTGTTTAGAGGATTTTCATGCCCTGTTCATTGAAAGATATCAAGTATCTTATCCATCGTTAAATTTAGTTCATGACTGTTGCAAACATGCCTATTCTTTTATTGAAAGCCTGGAGAAATATTATGAAGATGATAATTTCATGAATGATGAAATCATGGAGGCCCTGTATGAGAATCCATTTCAGCAACATGAAGAGAACCGAGAGGATACCCATCAAGATGCTCAGGAGACTTTGCAGCAGGTTGAGGGCCACATGGCTGAAAATGATGAAAGAGAGAATGTCATTTCAGATCTACCCACGGAAGACAGCAGCATGAAAGTAAGTCCAGTTCCAATTGCAGATTGTGATAATGTCCAGAATGCTACTTCAGATTCAGATTCAGATCATGATGACCAAGCATATCTTGTGTTGAAACCCATCAAGGAAAACTCTGCTGTTGAAATCATCTGGGATGCAGAAGACACAGTAATGGATCCAAATGTTCTCAGTCATACTGTCAGCTCATCATTAGAACACAGCCTTCATGAAGAGGTGATTCAGTCAGTTCATGAAAGACAGAATGAGATCTTTGTGCAAGTAAGTGATAAATCTCCTTTCAATAACTCAGTAATGAATGATAGTTTGAATGCCCTGTCATATGAAGATAATTACTGTTTAAGCAGAAGAAAACAAAAGGCACTGTCTCCTTTGTCTGAAGATGAGATAGATCAGCTTTTGAAAGGTTTTGTTACAGCCAAAACTACAACAGATTTGCAGTGCACACATAATCAGGAAAGTGTTGGTGCAATTTCTTCCTCTGTTGAAAAAGATGATTGTCTTGTAATCAGTTGTGTAGATCAGCAAACAGATAATTTTTTCCTTCACAAAGATGATAAGGCTGTCATGTTTGATAATCTTGAAGATTGTTTTTTGTTTAAAAATGACCTAGATCATGAAATTGAAGAGTATATGCCAGAATTGCTCATGGTCAAGGAATCTACAGCTAACACTCAGATGGCAGATTTGTGCATTTCTATCCCTCAGAAATCAATTTCTATCCCTTTCAGATCAGAATCAGAAGAGAAGGACACCATGTTCTTTCAGCAGGAGGTAAATCTTCATGTTTTTCAGGATCCAATGGCAGATTTGTTACAGTCAGCTATGAAGGTGTTTATTGCAGTGTTTAGTGATGAAGGAGATCATGGTCAGCTATGTTTTTGGATGCCCAGTTATCAGTTTGTATTGTTGACCAGGAGATTTGATCGGGAGAATCAGTCAAGAAGCCATCTGCTTGACTGGTTACATTGGAAATCCAATTATACATGATTGTACATATTTCATTAGTATGCAGGTGGTGATCATTTCGTCTTTTGCATTTTCATTATTAGGTGTCTCACTTGTTTCACTTCTTTGCATATCACTAGGATCATGCCATGAACTGACGAAGGGTTGTGTCATCTTGTGTTTCCTCATATTATACCTGCAGCGCTATTTTAAGAATATTTTTTCAAAAAATTATTTATAGTCATTGTCATTATGTATGAGGTCATTAAATTGTCAATAAGTGTCCTAGGTCTTGGTGTCTAGGGTTTTCGAGTCATTTATACACTAGTCATAAAGCCTGCAAGGTGAGGAAGGTCCATTACTTGAAATTCTATTTTTATTATCATCAGCATTTAAAAAAAAAAAAATACATTTCTAGTCCAAAACTCTGTTTTGGAACTAGAAATTTGTCATTATCATTTTGTAATAAATTTGTAATTGTTCCGCCATGAAGACATTGTAAAAGCAGACCCCTGGTCTTTTCTCTAGCCAAGATAGCCATATCCCTGCAAGAAGACAACAAAATCATTAGTATCGACCTCAAAGAAGCCAAAGCAAGTTTGTATTTGAAAAGCCAAAGTGAAAAATTACAAAAACATTTGTAGTATGGGTTTTGAATTAGATTTGAAATAAAATATGATTGTGAAGATATTTTGTGAGATGTATAAAGCCAAACAAGTTCATTTGAACCGATTTCATTGCTCCCAAATCGTATTTGCAAAGTTGAAGGGCGATTTCAGATTTTTGAAGGCCGTAGATAGAGTTTTTGGGCTGCGCGACCCAACTTGAGGCAGAGCGACCCTCCTGGGCTGCGCGACCCACGCAGACTCAGTTCAACATTGTGGGTTTGCAGGTGCGCGACCCACCTGGGCTGCGCGACCCAAACAGAACCTGCGCGACCCAAACAGAGACAGAGTTTTGAAATTGATTTTGAGCGCCCAGATTGGCTCGGAATCGACTCCAGTTGCCATCAAAACAGGTTTTCATCACTCACTTGGGGTTTTCAAACATGTTTGTATCATCATGGTGGTTTCTAATATGCAAATTACGGATTTAAAACCCCACAGTTATAAATTATTGTTTTCAGGGTTTGAAATGAAAATCAATGGTGTAAAAAGTGTGTTTGCTATCCTAAACAGTGATATGGCCAGTCTTCTATATAACATCAAAACCAATTTGTTATCACACCCATAATACCACTGTCACCATTGTTATTGTTATCCCATGATTAAACCCTTTGAGTCACATTTCTCATGTTTGTAATGAGTCACATTGCCCAATGTTAGCATATGCTCATGTCTTTGTTTGCCCAATGTTAGCATTGTTTCAAATGACCTATTGAAACCTTTATGGTCATAAGTCGTAGACAAACATGTCACTGTTAATACCATGCTCTCCTTTGACTAGATGTGTCCAAACTTTTGAAGGTTGCCTGCTCCTATTTGGTAAAAATTCCATTTGCATTCAAAACAGAGATGGTGCCTTTTCAGTCCATTTGAAGCAGAGATTTTATCCATAATTTGATTCCTTGATGGTGCTTTGGCGGTGGGATATTGGTTGAGTGTTAAACATACATCCTAATTTTGCTTTCACTGCATTCATATCAGTGTACACATTGCCAAAAGTTTGATCAGAGACATGACAGAGACAGAGTCAGAGTATGAGCAGGAGTCGGACAGTGACTCAATCGTTGAGGTTGATGCACTGAGATGGAGCATACCAGTGCACCAGTAGTGGTAACATATCAGAGAAGCCACAGAGCTTTGTTTCAACATCACGACGAGTCTCGTTGACTTCATCAGCAACGCGAGTACTATCTCCACATGGCGTGGAAGGGGTCTCGCCTTCTTCATCAGCGCAGGTACATTCACAGGATAATGATGGAGACAAAGACACCAAGGTCCCATTTTTTATTTTCAACAGGTTGAACATACACATTGCTACATCATGACTGACAACAACACATCATACAACCGAGACAGTGTTTTCATCACAGGAACTGCATGCACCAGGAAGGCACTTCGACGGCGGAAAAGGCCTAATCCACTTCGGATTTTGGCCGAGGCTTCATTGACTAGGCAAGACACATGATGGAGGACCTCCGCTCCGAATTTGGGCAAATTCGGAGAAAATTTTGTCATTTCCAAATTTTTGGTCTTAAAAACAGGTTTTGTAGCTAGGTGGGTCGCGCGCTCATGCGCTCGCATTTTTTTGAGGCACTTGCTGGAGGAGATTTTTACATTTTTGGATTTTTCATGGTTAAATATGCATCCTTTGAAGTCAACTTAGCATTTCAACAAAATCTGGATGGTCAAACAGCTCAAAAACACCATAAAAAACACCTTGCTGCCACCTTTTGCACCAGCAGGAAGTACCTCTGGGAGAATGAGGTTTTGAAGGGTCAAATCAACTCCAAATTCATAAATTCCACTTGGGTTGGAAATTAGACATCCAGGGCTTTCCAACGAGCTATCATGAGCTCAATTTGGATGTCAGGAGCTACCTCAAAATCAGCCTGCAACATGAGCGACCCACGCAGTTCAGGAGCGACCCACCTTGAGAATTTTTGAGTTTTCAGCTGCCAGCTCAGTATTTCGCCTATTTTGGACCATTTTTGCCTATGGATAGAATTCTTGGGTTTTTATGATGTAAATTCATGTTTGATGTGTAACTTTGGCTTGTTTTTATCTCTTCTAGAAGATTCACTCTCAAATGAGTAAAAAATCATGTAATGGATCAGTTTCCACTCTTTTAGAGGCAAGTTGTTAGCTGCCTAAATTGTAGTTCCATGATTAGAATTGGTTGAAACTGATCCCTGAAGAGGGAATTCGACCCCTAGAGGTGGGGAAAGGTGTTAGAGTGATCTATATATTGTAATTTCTCAATCATTTTCAGAGGTGGGAGAGGTTGGACTCTTGGGATACTTTTGATATCATTGTACATATTTTTCATATTTTGGCTAAGGAAAGATCAGGGGTTTTGCGGCACTTGTTGGGATCCTTGTGGTGTTCTGTTGTTGATGGTGTTTCTTCTTTGTTTATTGTAAGTTTCTTCATGTTTAATGTATACCATCCTTTCATTATGCTTCTGAACTAAATTGAATGAGTGAATAAGGTTGAATCCATTGTTTACAGTGCTTGGCCTTTGAATTCAGTTAGTTCTATATGTTTTCAGCTGTTTGGAGAGGATCCAAGTTCTTCTTTGCCCTCTTCGGCTCCTCGTCGGTCTCATCTGTCCATATATCCAATCAAAAGCATCAAGACAATCACCTACCTCGCCCCAACTCGAAATCTGCAAAGGTCTGACCTTATCCCCGGACCCAAAATTTGTTTTCCCATTTCTCTGGCAAGCCAAAAAACCAAAAAATCAAACATACCTATCTCTTTACTAGCCTAAAATCAGTTCTTATTGTAAGTCATCTCGCATCCTGTTGCTCATTTTCTCGAGATTGACGGAGAGAGCCCTCTCCTGTCCTCGTAGGGCTAGCTACGAGGCTGAGCGTGGTTTGATGTAGCCTTGAGTTTACTTCAATTCAGCCTGAGGTAGATTTGAGCGCTAACATAGTGGCGACCATACTGGGGAAGATCTCAATGGTTTGCTTGTTATAGACGGAGTCTGAAGTCACGCCAGGTAGCCTTCGAAACGTTGTTGCTATGCATCAGCGAAGTAGATAAACGCTGCTTCAGTCGATCTCCGGTTTAACTTGTAATCGTAGTATTTAACTTGTAAATTGCCCCAGTACATGTATCAAGTTCAGATCTGATCGTTGATGGTGAACAACGGTCAGACATCGCAAGGC
The DNA here is from genome assembly GCA_034641835.2 of Pinus albicaulis. Lineage (NCBI taxonomy): Eukaryota > Viridiplantae > Streptophyta > Pinopsida > Pinales > Pinaceae > Pinus > Pinus albicaulis. The sequence continues at coordinate 52,541,775 of CM076573.1, read as the reverse complement.
TGAAATCATTCACTTGGCGACTTCATTCACTGAACAAATCCAGAAATCGATGCTTCATGGTGACTTCACTACAAGGAGATCAGTAGCTGTGAGATTTTCAAGATGGACCGAATCACGAGAAGATATGCTCCCATGAGCCGAGATCACATTCCAGGTTTTCCGAATAAGATTCCCAAGGTAGATTGGTCAAGGAATCTGCCTACGTTTAATGATGATGGTAAGAAAGATGCTGCTTTACATTTGGTTAGATTTCACATGCATATTCGCAAGTTGAAGGTGGCTTTTCCTGAAGATTGTTTGATGAAGATATTCCTAGCCACTCTGGAAGGTGAAGCCCAATCTTGGTATGAAAATTTGCCGATGGCCTGTATTTACTGTTTGAAGGATTTTCATGCCTTGTTCATTGAAAGATATCAAGTATCTTATCCATCGTTAAATTTAGTTCATGATTGTTGCAAATATGCTTCTACTTTTATTGAAAGTCTTGAGAAATATTATGAAGATGATAATTTCATGGATGATGAGATCATGGAAGCCCTATATGAGAATCCATTTCAGCAATATGAAGAGAACCTAAAGGATACCCATCAAGATGCTCAGGAGACTTTGCAGCAGGTTGATGGCCATATGGCTGAAAATGATGAAAGGGAGAATGTCATTTCAGATCTGCCCACAGAAGACAGCAGCATGCAAGTATGTCCAGTTCTAATTGCAGATCGTGATAATGTCCAGACAACTACTTCAGATTCAGATTCAGATCATGATGACCAAGCATATCTTGTGTTGAAGCCCATCAAGGAGAACTCTGCTGTTGAAATCATCTGGGATGCAGAAGACACAGTAATGGATCCAAATGTTCTCGGTCATACTGTCAGCTTATCATTAGAATACAGCCTTCGTGAAGAGGTGATTCAGTCAGTTCATGAAAGACAGAATGAGATCTTTGTGCAAGTAAGTGATAAATCTCCTTTCAATAACTCAGTAATGAATGATAGTTTGAATGCCCTGTCATATGAAGATAATTACTGTTTAAGCAGAAGAAAACAAAAGGCATTGTCTCCTTTGTCTGAAGATGAGATAGATCAGCTTTTGAAAGGTCTTGTTACAGCCCAAGCTACAGCAGATTTGCAGTGCACACATAATCAGGAAAGTGTTGGTGAAACTTTTTCCTCTTTTGAAAAATATGACTGTTTTGTAATCAGTTGTGTAGATCAGCAAACAGATAATTTTTTCTTTCACAAAGATGATAAGGCTGTCATGTTTGATAATCTTGAAGATTGTTTTTTGTTTAAGAATGACCTAGATCATGAAATTGAAGAGTATATGCCAGAATTGCTCATGGTCAAGGAACCTACAGCTAACACTCAGATGGCAGATTTGTGCATCTCTATCCCTCAGAAATCAAATGTCTTTTCAGATCAGAGTGAGGTGAATACTAGTATTTTTGCAGCTGGATCTCTAGATAAGCCAGTGCTTCAGGATTTTCAAGATCCCTTCAACATTCTTTTGCAAGCATTAGAAAGGATAAATGTTGCCTGGTTTATTTTCATGAGCTTTAGTTTCAGTGATTGTGTTGAGTTGCCTACAGGTTTAGCATTCTGCCTACTTGAAGAGAGTAAGAGCAAAAATTTGAGGTGTAGCCATCTGCTGGATTGGTTACATTGGAAAGCCAATTATACATGATTGTACATATTTCATTAGTATGCAGGTGGTTGTCATCATGATTTCAAATCTTGATGGACTGCTGCCTTTTTTCCAAAAGCTTTGTAAAGTCTTGTTTTAAATCAGTCATGAGTCATTTGTGTTTGGTCTGTTGAGTCAGTTTTTTCAAGATTATTTCAGTTTGCCATCGAGTCGGTTTGAGTCAAGTTTTCAGTCAAGTTTTCATTCAATAAATGTGTCAAAGGTTTTGTGTTATCCGTTCAAATAATGATTCCATCGCCCAATGGATGGAGGCACTGTCTGCTCTCCCAAAGTTCTACGGTTCTTGGCACCTCCACGGAGATGGAGCCACCATCCCCATTGGAGCCAATGTTAGAGTCAGCCCTAGCTGCCCTCCGTCGGTGATCATTTCGTCTTTTGCATTTTCATTATTAGGTGTCTCACTTGTTTCACTTCTTTGCATATCACTAGGATCATGCCATGAACTGACGAAGGGTTGTGTCATCTTGTGTTTCCTCATATTATACCTGCAACGCTATTTTAAAAATATTTTCTCAAAAAATTATTTATAGTCATTGTCATTATGTATAAGGTCATTAAATTGTCAATAAGTGTCCTAGGTCTTGGTGTCTAGGGTTTTCGAGTCATTTATACACTAGTCATAAAGCCTGCAAGGTGAGGAAGGTCCAGTACTTGAAATTCTATTTTTATTATCATCAGCATTTTAAAAAAAAAAATACATTTCTAGTCCAAAACTCTGTTTTGGAACTAGAAATTTGTCATTATCATTTTGTAATAAATTTGTAATTGTTCCGCCATGAAGACATTGTAAAAGTAGACCCCTGGTCTTTTCTCTAGCCAATATAGCCATATCCCTGCAAGAAGACAGCAAAATCATTAGTATCGACCTCAAAGAAACCAAAGCAAGTTTGTATTTGAAAAGCCAAAGTGAAAATTACAAAAACATTTGTAATGTGGGTTTGAAGTTAGATTTGGAACAAAATATGATGGTGAAGATATTTGTGAAGTGTATAAAGGCCAAACAAGTTCATTTGAACCGATTTCATTGCTCCCAAATCGTATTTGCAAAGTTGAAGGGCGATTTCAGATTTTTGAAGGCCGTAGACAGAGTTTTTGGGCTGCGCGACCCAACTTGAGGCAGAGCGACCCTCCTAGGCTGCGCGACCCACGCAGACTCAGTTCAACATTGTGGGTTTGCAGGTGCGCGACCCGCCTGGGCTGCGCGACCCAAACAGAGCCTGCGCGACCCAAACAGAGACAGAGTTTTGAAATTGATTTTGAGCGCCCAGATTGGCTCGGAATCGACTCCAGTTGCCATCAAAACAGGTTTTCATCACTCACTTGGGGTTTTCAAACATGTTTGTATCATCATGGTGGTTTCTAATATGCAAATGACGGATTTAAAACCCCACAGTTATAAATTATTGTTTTCAGGGTTTGAAATGAAAATCAATGGTGTAAAAAGTGTGTTTGTTATCCTAAACAGTGATATGACCAGCCTTCTATATAACATCAAAACCAATTTGTTATCTCACCCATAATACCACTGTCACCATTTTTATTGTTATCCCATGATTAAACCTTTTGAGTCACATTTCTCATGTTTGTAATGAGTCACATTGCCCAATGTTAGCATATGCTCATGTCTTTGTTTGCCCAATGTTAGCATTGTTTCAAATGACCTATTGAAACCTTTATGGTCATAACTCGTAGACAAACATATCACTGTTAATACCATGCTCTCCTTTAACTAGATGTGTCCAAACTTTTGAAGGATGCCTGCTCCTATTTGGTAAAAATTCCATTTGCATTCAAAACAGAGATGGTGCCTTTTCAGTCCATTTGAAACAGAGATTTTATCCATAATTTGATTCCTTGTTAATTGATGTTTTCATTGAATTAGGATATTGGTTGGTGTTGGACATACATCCTAATTTTGCTTTCAACGCATTCATGTCGATTAGCACATTGCTCAAAAGTTTGATCGAGAGACATGACGAACGGTCGAGGAGTATGAGCAGGAGTCAGACAGTGACTCGATCGTTGAGGTTGATGCACTGAGATGGAACATACCAGTGCACCAGTAGTGGTAACATATCAGAGAAGCCACAGAGCTTTGTTTCAACATCACGACGAGTACTATCTTCTCCCGGGGTGGAAGGGGTCTCGTTGACTTCATCAGCAACGCGAGTACTATCTCCACATGGCGTGGAAGGGGTCTCGCCTTCTTCATCAGCGCAGGTACATTCACAGGATAATGATGGAGACAAAGACACCAAGGTCCCATTTTTCATTTTCAAGAGGTTGAACATACACATTGCTACATCATGACTGACAACAACACATCATACAACCGAGACAGTGTTTTCATCACAGGAACTGCATGCACCAGGAGAGCACTAAAATGGCGGAAAAGGCCTGATCCACTCTGGATTTTGGCCGAGGCTTCATTTACTGAGCAAGATACATGATGGAGGGTCTTCGCTCCGAATTTGGGCAAATTCGGAGAAAATTTTGTCATTTTCAAATTTTTGGTCTAAAAAACAGGTTTTGCAGCTACGTGGGTCGCGCGCTCATGCGCTCGCATTTTTTTGGGGCACTTGCTGGAGGAGATTTTTACATTTTTGGATTTTTCATGGTTAAATATGCATCCTCTGAAGTCAACTTAGCATTTCAACAAAATCTGGATGGTCAAACAGCTCAAAAACACCATGAAAACCACCTTGCTGCCACCTTTTGCACCAGCAGGAAGTACCTCTGGGAGAATGAGGTTTTGGACGGTCAAATCAACTCCAAATTCAGAAATTCCACTTGGGTTGGAAAGTAGACATCTAGGGCTTTCCAACTAGCTATCATGAGCTCAATTTGGATGTCGGGAGCTACCTCAAAATCAGCCTGGAACATGAGCGACCCACGCAGTTCAGGAGCGACCCACCTTGAGAATTTTTTTGAGTTTTCAGCTGCCAGCTCAGTATTTCGCCTATTTTGGACCAGTTTTGCCTATGGATATAATTCTTGGGTTTTTATGATGTAAATTCATGTTTGGCATGTAACTTTGGCTTGTTTTTATCTCTTCTAGAAGATTCACTCTCAAATGAGTAAAAAATCATGTAATGGATCAGTTTCCACTCTTTTAGAGGCAAGTTGTTAGTTGCCTAGATTGTAGTTCCATGATTAGAATTGGTTGAAACTGATCCCTGAAGAGGGAATTCGACCCCTAGAGGTGGGGAAAGGTGTTAGAGTGATCTATATATTGTAATTTCTCAATCATTTTCAGGGGTTGGAGAGGTGGGACTCTTGGGATACTTTTGATACTATTGTACATACTTTTCATATTTTGGCTAAGGAAAGATCAGGGGTTTTGCGGCACTTGTTGGGATCCTTGTGGTGTTCTGTTCTTGATGGTGTTTCTTCTTTGTTTACTGTAAGTTTCTTCATGTTTAAAGTATGCCATCCTTTCATTATGCTTCTGAACTAAGTTGAATGAGTGAAATAAGGTTGAATCCATTGTTTACAGTGCTTGGCCTTTGAATTCAGTTAGTTCTATATGTTTTCAGCTGTTTGGAGAGGATCCAAGTTCTTCTTTGCCCTCTTCAGCTCCTCGTCGATCTAATCTATCCATATATCCAATTTAAAGCATCAAGATCATCACCTACCTCGCCCCAGCTTGAACTCTGCAAAGGTCTGACCTTATCCCCGGACCCAAAATTTGTTTTCCCATTACTCCAGCGAAAACCCAAAAAAACCAAAAATCAAACATACATATCTCTTTACTAGCCTAAAATCAGTTCTTATTGTAAGTCATCTCGTATCCTATTGCTTATTTTCTGTCCTCGTAGGGCTAGCTACGAGGCTGAGCGTGGTTTGATGTAGCCTTGAGTTTACTTCATTTCAGCTTGAGGTAGATTTGAGTGCTTTCATCAATACCTTAATTGGTGAGTAAGCTCTTATTAAATTTATAACCCAACGTAGCTATGGAATATCATGGATGTATGGTCAAATGAATGTATATTCGTGGGACAAGTTTGGTATACCATAGATCAAAATGCTTAAATTATTGGCATGATAATGTGTAGTTTGAAGAGTATACATATTAATGCTTACTAATATCCAGATTTGCAAGTGTGAGATTTCAAAAGCTATGGACCATTATTATTTTGAATGCAAAGTTTGAATATTTATTCGAATATTCATAAGAAGGGGTTATTGAATAAGACCGAGTATGGCATGAGAAGGGATCTCGCTTGGAATAAGAGAAAGGAGGATTTTTTTGATAAAATGGAGTCGACTATGGTTCCATAACCATGTGTTAAAATTGAAGTGTAAAATTTTTAAGCTTCCGCAAATGATAGTGTATGTAATTGCCCGGACTTGAAGGTTTATTTGGGCAGTTGTTGAGATGCATTCTTATATGCATAGTATTGTAAATATTCTGGGTTTGCAGGGTTTTCCCTACATCAATAGACTTACTACCAAAAAATCCATTGGCACTTCCCCTTACCATATTGTATATGGGATGGATGCAGTTTTTCCATCATCCTTAGGTGTTCCAGTAATGAATATTATTCAAGAATCACAAGTAAATCAATGATATACAAAGAAGAATTAATCAAAATATTCATCTACAACAAACAAGGGAAGAATTCTATGAGAAATCACAAGTCATTCAGGATAAAATCAAGAAAATTTTTGATAAAAGAAGTAAAGAAGATGACTTTTACATTGGAGATCAAGTGTTAAAATGGGATTCTAGGAGAGAAGACAAAGGCAAGCATGGAAATTTTGACTTTCTATAGAGAGGACCTTATGTAATTTATGGATATAGGGGTAACAATGCTTTCTTTATCAAATATTTGGATGGAACAGATATTCAAGAAGGACCAGTAAATGGTAGAATGCTCAAACACTACTATTCTTTTGAATTAACCAATAGTTAGTTCCATTTACTTTTACATCATTGTAAATATTCATTGAAGTTTTAGATTGGATTGGATATTTTCTTTACAAATTTGAAGCCCGAAGAGAAGGCCCTAAGCTTTGTAGGATAAAATATCATAAATATGAATTATTACAGAAAACAAAAGATAATTACTGGATCATCATGGTCAAAAGTGAAGGCTACTAGTCTTAGAGTTCTTGACATTTCAGCCGGAAATGCCATCCCCATGTGAAGCCGCTGTTAGGGTCCTATAAATATAGGATTCATAATTTTGAATTGACTTTTGATAGTCTTGTAAAATATATAAATACCTTTCTTTCTGCAAGTTTTTTTTCCCATATTTTGAAAAAATAATAAAAATAATAATTAAAAAAAAATCAAAAAAAGGGTAAAAAGTCCTAAAAGAAAGATCAAAGGACTTAGAAATATATACACCCCAAAAGAAAAAGATGAAAATAAGACATGAAAGTGTGCAAGTCCAAATGCCACTACTTTTTACTTTTTGCAAATGATTATGGCAGAGTGTCAATAAATGCCATAATCCATGATGAGTTAAACTGTTTAAACTTGACTTGTCATGTTTTTAATTTCCATGTTTTAGATAGTGAATAAATACTTTTCAGACATTTTAATCCTGAAAAATTAGTGGATAGGTAGAGAATAATGAGGAGATCAAAAATTTAATTTGAGCCCTTAGATGAAATAAGGTATAATTAGATAGTTTATTGTAATATCCCAAAAGGGGAATGGACAACAGTGCCTACTGAAATAACGCACTTCTGGGAAATTTGTGCACAGAAATGAGTTTGCAACCCTTGGATCCCTTAGATCAGCAGATCTAGAGTCTAGATCCAAAATGGGAGAAAAAACAAATCAAACTAGGTGTGGTAAATAGATCTCCCACCACCTAGTCTAGTTGAAAAACACCCTACAAGAGGGGTTGCAGCTATGCACAACAAACTGCTTCAGAAATAATGCAGTCTTGGAAAGCATGAGCGGGAGGCCATCAAATAAGATCAAATTTTAAATATACAGTAGAAAATCATATTTATAACGATGCTCTTAAATTATACAGTAGAATACAGAAGACAAGAGAGAAGGAAAACTTCAGAAAAGAAGGCTGCAACATATGTATAAACTGCAAAATGGCTTAACAGTGTTATTTTATGGAGCTGCAGCAACTGAATGTTACACTTCAGATCTATAGTAGATCTGTGTACCAAATATCAGATCCATATTAGATCTGTACACTAGAAAGGCTCTATTACAAGATCCCCTTGGGGTTTTGATCAAATCATGCAATACAAAGAGTAGATCTGAGTTTTAAGTAGTAGATATGCAATATTATTCAGAAATTTCTGAAGATGAATTTACATTAAAACAGATCAGATCTATATCGAACATGGATCAGCAAGCTAATCCATGAATCACCAAAGTGAAAGGCAAAGCCCAGCACCAGAGATCTTTCATCAAAAATGGGATCAAAACACCCTGCAAAGCCTCCACTGAAAATAACGCAGTCCCTCAAGGGAAACTGTGTTGTAGCTTGAATAACTGAGTTGGCCTAATGCCAAGATACAAATCTAAAGCTCAAACAACTAATGCACTCTTCCAGGAGGTTAAAAGACACCGTCACTGAGAAGAGGCACCAGTACAAGCTAGATCTGAACAGATCTAGTGTTCTACTTGTTGCAGCCTACAAAAGCAACCAAAACCTCACTGGATCTATGTTGCAGTTGGAAGTAGAGCTTGGCCAAATGCCTGATAGTGGATGAAATCAGCAAGACTCCTCCAAGAATCCTCAATGGAAGAGGTGAAATTCCTGCATAGGAACTCCCAAGTGCTAAGCAGCACTATTCTCAGCTGAACAACAGAGAATAGTATTTGTCTAAATAGACAAGATACTCAGAAATATAGACAATCAACAACCTTTTCTTGTTTCCTTCCCCTTCCTTTTATAAGATGAAAGCCTCTGCAAACCCTAAACCACCTTGATGAGTTAGCTCCTTTCACATGAGGGGCCTCCTTCTAGAACTGCACTGTCCCTTCATGAGGTACATTGCATCTAGACAGCGTTGTAGATTTGGTCAAGGTTGACCCAGTCTCATAGCTCAAACCCTTTTCACACTTGCAAGTGATTTGTTTACGTGGCCCAGATTTTTCCTTGTTCATATGGGCATTGATTTATTCATTCTTTTAGGATTTTTACATGTCCTCCTTTATTCATTTATTCATGCAACAGAAAATGAGACAAAATTGCATATTCCTCTTAGCTTAGGCTAAGTAGGAATATTACAGTCCTCCCCTCCAAAATGTTGCTTGTCCTCAAGTAACTGATAGGGTGAGAGTTGTAGTACTTCCCCTCCTCCATTGATGACACCATCAAGGATCAAGTCCTCATCATAAGCCAAGTGTTCATCAAGCCAATACATCATGAATTGTTCCTCCAAGGTCATCATAATATGTACATAGTCCATCCCACAAGGAGTGAAAAATTCAACAGAAATAAGCATGGATGGAGAAATGCTTCCTCTAAAACATGTAGCATGAGGTACAGGGAGAAGTTCCAGTCCATGTGGTACATACAAACTTCCCATCCACCCTCCATAAAATTCCATAAACAGTACAATTATATCATCCAAGTATGGAAGCAAAACTACATATATGAAAATAGAAATTTGAGCTTAAGGAAGTGGGTCAAAATCCCACATGCGATACTAGCACAGTGCATTCCCTACCTGCATTAGATTAAGGTGTGGCAAGTGGCATTCCCACCACACATTTGCTGCATGAGTCATCTTAACATGGCTGAAGATGTCAGATATGTTTGGTGCCTTTGGGAAGCACCCATCATGGAAAGAAATATCCCCTTGCACAACAAGGGAGTGTCCAAGTTCAAAATTCCTATTGTCCCACCAAAAGCCATGAGATCCACATGATCTCTCACTCCCTTTAGGAGTCATATCCTACAAAAACATGGTAAAATAATGTGACAAATCAGAAAATAAAGCTTGCTCTACATGATTAGATCCTTTACCATCAAAGTTTCTCAGACACATGGAGTTGTGCATGGGCATTCCTCCTCTCTCAAAGGAAGGAAGAAATGGTTGAAATGACTCTTGCATAGAGTTCATTGGTTTTCCTAACTCCACATAGCTCATGCACTCTTGAAAGTGCTGATGTAGTTCTTCTCTCAAGCCTTCCTAATCAAAGCTCCTCATGATCAGGGTGTAGATCTTCATTGAATGCATATAGCTGAGAAAGAATTAATTGTGTGCCCCTTGTAGTATCTTATGCTTGATCTTGGAAGCTCTAGCCAAGAAGACCCTACGATTACGATAGATGACTCCTCCATGGACTAAGTAGCCCTATTCTTGCTGCATGTCATCTAGTATCATACATGTGTGGAGATCTTTGGAATACTCTACAAGCAGTTGAGATTTCCAATACAGATCCACACTATTCAATAATGACAACGCTGATGATACATCCGTGGAAGTGCCTGTCATGTCGCTGATATTTTCTTTGACATCTCTCATGCCAAAGATGTGTGTTGGAAGGCTGACCCTCCCATTCTTCTCCTCCCACAATGCAGATCTAGAAAATAGAGGGGTGATAGTGATGCAGGGAGAAGATCCCCCTCACTCTTGAGTTGTCCCAAGCCCTCCAGCGTTGTAGCTTGGTCTCCCATTGCTCCAACCCGTCCTAGATCTAAATTTGGAGCATCACTTTGTGAGGCCTTCCCCACAAGATCTGAATCTGGTGGCCTCCCGGGTAGTTTTCCACTAGATAGGTATGTCCCCTGCAAAATTCTCATGAACATAAAATAAGGGACTGTGAGATCCTTGCTTCCACTGCGCAAATCCATCTCTGTTTTTTTTGTGGAAGTGCTAGGTGAAGGGTAAGTATGCATGCCCTGGATCATTTTTGGTTTACCACTCTCCATGTCCACCCACTCCATTTGCAAAGCCTTCCAATCACTGGTGACCTTCCCCAAGGTAGTCAACCATTGGACACCCAAAATGATATTGGTGTCTGGTATGTCAACTACAAAAAAGTGATCCACCAAGGTGTAGGACCCCATAGTGACTGAGAGTGATGGGACATAATGCATGCATTGCATTGTCGTATCTCTTGGGACCAAAATAGAAAATCCCTTAAAAGTATCAATAGGTATTGCCCTCCTCTGTACAAGATGAGCATCAATAAAGTTGTGGGTTGCCCCACTGTCAATCAGTACAGAAACCCTCTGATTCATGATTGAACCTTGTACTCTTAAGGTCAAGTACTTAGGTACTCCTCTCAAATATTCAAGAGTTCCTCCTATTGTAGCAAAGGATTCATTCCCATCTCCATATGGTGTTGGATCTCCCTCCACATTGTCAGCGTTGTGACCTCCTCTTGGTTCATCATCTCTCTCTTCCTCCTCAAAATCTGAGAAGACTTCTATGTAGTATGCTTTACCAGCAGCACATCTATGTCCAGGTTCCCATGACTCTTGGCAAGTGAAACATAGTCTCTTCCTCCTTAGGTCCCTCCTAGCTTCAATATCAAGAGGCTTCTTGAATGAGCTCTCCTTGGGAAGGGAGAAGATTTCTTCTTCCTTTTAGAAAGTGGTTGTAACCTTTACAACACCCTCCAAAAAAGACTACCTTTTAAAATTTTGGAGCCCCTTAGAACTAAAGAGAAATTGCTAAGTCACTAAGTCGCAAAAGTAGACATTCATGCAAATTGCGACCTTGCGACCTAGCGACCTCAGGTCGCCAGGTCGCCAAGTCGCACATTACATAAACTTATGAAAACTGCGACCTAGCGACCTAGCGACCCAGGTCGCCAGGTCGCCAGGTCGCAATTTGGTCATTTTCCGAAAATCGCGACTTAGCGACCTTGCGACCCAGCGACCCCCGGTCGCCGGGTCGCAAGGTCGCCAGGTCGCAAAACTCAAGGTTTGACGAATCTGCGACCTAGCGACCCACATTAATGGCCCGCACGTGCGACTTCCTATAAAAGGGGGTCGCAGGTCGCATTATTCACATTCAGCGATTTGTAAGGAAAACGCCTCTGACAGCTCAACTGACGAGTTTTTCCCGGGTAAGTTGCTATTTCTTCCTGCTGTTTCCGTTCTAATGATTTTCTTACTAAACCCATCACCCCTTGTAGCCTATAAATTGTCTTTTGGCCATGCTTTAATGTTTTCTGAAGATTTTTCCAATTACATATTGCATAAATTACCAAAAACCTCTCTGTTTGCTTTTTCACCCCATGGCATCATCCCCTTTTCTTTAAAATCATGCCACAGCTCTCCCTGGCCCCAGAAACCTTGCAAATTCCCAAGAGAAAGGAGGCAAAAAGGTTCAAGGCCGCGCGCACCAAACCCCCGGCAAGCTAAATCTGCGACCTAGTCGCGAGGTCGCAGAGTCGCAATTTTCTCCAGTTTTACAGATTTGCGACCTGCGACCCAGCGACCTAGTCGCCAGGTCGCCAGGTCGCACTTTCCTTTGTTTTCGTAGATCTGCGACCTAGCGACCCAGCGACCTCAGATCGCCAGGTCGCGAGGTCGCAAGATCGCGCCCGGGCCCTGTTTGTGTGATCTGCGACCCAGCGACTCACCAGTCCAGTTTTGCTTTAACGCATTTAGGTTTTTGTCACTAAATTGTAACTGGTTTTAAGCACCATGACGTTCTTATCGTGGGACTCTTTTCTGAATTTGACAGGTGAAGACATAGAGTGCATACCCGTGCTCTCAGATTCTAGTGACATGGCGCCCCCGCGGTCTCGGAGAAAGGACAAGGGAACAGCGGAAGAGACTGATGAGCTGGTGGTGGTGTCCCCACCCCCAATATTCCGAGATACATTATGTACTTTTTTGAAAGACGACAAGATGAGGTGTCATTGCATTTATCGCAGCCCGCTAAGCTGCGAAGAATTTCCTAAGACCTCCCGCATCGAGAAATATACTGCGTAGTTATGTCCAAACTACATTCGTGTGGGCACATCCTTGCACCATATTCTGTCCGGATCATAGACTGGATAATACAAAAGACAGACTCAGAGAAATTTGTGATCAGAGATCATGAAGGCAGAGCTTTCACTACGCTGGTAGGCTCAGATGCACACATTTATTATTCACTGCCGCGCCCAAACCAACACTTTACTCGAGAATGGGCTGCTACTCACGCCGTCCCGATCGTCGATACTATTAAACAATGGTGGGAGGAGCCCGAGAAGTTCAAGGTGAAAAAGAACCAGGAATACCCAGTGGCAAGCCTAAGAAAAGTTTATAAATTGGTTGCTGCCATGCTCTGCAGGCTTTACAGGCGCCCAGATTGCTCCACCTTCAACGGAAGTTGGGCCACTATTATGGAGTATGTGACAACACAGGGGACCCATTTTAACTGGGCCGGCATACTGATGACGTCGCTGCAGACCAACTTGAACTCGGCATTGGCTCCGGACGAAGGAATGCCTGCTGAATTTTACATGGCTTCATACCTATTAGATGCGGTGTGCGCCCGAGTGGAGTTTGACGGCTGGGAGCACAACTGGGACCCCGAGAACACACGCGCAATCCATCTACAACTTAAAGTATTCTGGGAGTCTAAATACAAACAGGACCTAGATCGGATCTCCCAAATATTTGTTCCCGCTCTGTACAGACATTTATTTGGCCAAGACGCCCCTTGCATGTCATGGCGGGCCAAGGAGACCCTGGTTAAAGTGGCGCACTGGTTCCCTTTCCCGGAGTACACCTTCATCCGAGTCTTTGGAACTTACAAGGCGCCACATGTTATGCCTCGTTTCGTGACGGACAAAATGCTGATGCAGGAGGTGTGCTTTCAGATGTCACATGGTTTCTCCAACATCTTGTCTAAGGGAAAAAAGAAGCCATGGCCCACTCTGCCCCTCACTATTGGTGCATTCATAGTTAAAGACTTCAAGGAGGTGCTAGCAGAAGTAGACGCAATGAGAAGTTATCAGCTGGGGGCAATTGAACACCGAAACTATGACCCAGAGAGATTGGTCCCTGAACACTGCCGGAGAGCCAACCTCAGGTGGACTTATCAGCATCTCGAACGCCCAGCAGAAGATGAGAGGAGAAACTGGTATAATGCTGAAAGACAACTTGCTCCGGGGGTTGACGTGGTCCAGGAGGACTTGGATGATCAGAACTTGGAAGACAGAAGACGTCAGTTAGGAGCTTCTTCTTCATCCATGCTCCAGAAATCCCAAATCAACACAGGGTCAACTCCATCCGCCAAACAAAAGGAGGCAGAAGCAAAGGCCCAGCAGGAAAGGGAGAGGAAGCTAAAAGAAGATGAGGAGGCGCGCTCAAAAGGTACAACTGCAGCACAAAAGAAGAAGCTGGCCAAAGAGGCCAGGAAAGAAAAAGAAGACAAAGAGGCACAAGCTGCAGCGGAACAGGCGCTTAAGGCGGAGTTGGACAAGGCGGAGGTTGAACGCCAAAAGAAAGCCGAGCAGGCTGCTGTAGCTGAACAAAGGAAGAGGGCCGAAATAGAAGCAGCCGCAGAGGCTGAACGACAAAGGAAAGCCGAACAGGCAGCTGCAGCTGAACAGAAGAAGAGGGCCGAGATAGAAGCAGCAGCAGAAGCTGAACGGCGGAGGAAGGAAGAGGAAGAGAAGAACACAGAGGAAAGAGAAGATGACACGCTAGATGATCTTGAAGTAACTCCTCTCGACGTACCTTTGGGTCGTACACAACTCTCTGATGTTAGATCGCCCCAGGGACAGGAAGAAGATGTGTTCGACCTGACCAGACTCACATTTGATCAGTTTTCGTTCAAGATCCGTCAGGAGAAGAGGAGGTCGTTGGCACATAGTCCCTCTGCATCATCTCTCGTAAAGATTCACGTAAGGATATAGTTTACTACCAGACTAACTTAATGATAGCGTCGCAGGCACGCCTTCGCTGCGGCTGGCGAAGAGAATGTAACCCTGGATGAGTAGAGAAATAGTAGCTCTACAAAACGTACTACACGCAATGAGCAACGCGGTATGGCAGAAAGCAGTAGAAAGAGTAGCAAAGATTATGCTTAAGTCCAAATAACTTCAAACTGTGCTTGCCAACAAATGAAGTCTCACTTGCCTTGTTCAAGGAGGTGAGGTGTTGAGAGACTATGAGATGTGCATATGTGAGATGTTCATTATCAAACAAACACGTTCCTCGCAAGAGCATCTAATGGAAACCAGCAAAGACAAGACGGGCTCAAAGAGGCTTCACAGTTTTTGGACAGATGATGGGTTTCAAAATTCACTCCTGTGCACCGAAAATTCTGCCTTTCCAAGAGGGACTGATCCACACGCAGAGTGCGAAGTTCAACTCCGCATAGCGATGCAATCTGGAGACAAATTGACTAAAGACCTGGACAAAGTGATGTCCTCGTACGACCATCTGATTAGGTATCGACTAATGCATACGCACCACATCCCGTCGGCTGAGCATTAGAGGAAGAGAAAACCTGGGAACAAGTAAACCAGGATATTCAAACATTCTTGCAACCCATCAAGCAGGCCGCAGCTGATCCGGAGCCCTCCGCATCTCAAGAGCATCTCAGTCAATTCATCGCCACTCCAGCGCGGTAAACCAAGATATTCAAACATTCTTGCAACCCATCAAGCAGGCCGCAGCTGATCCGGAGCCCTCCGCATCTCAAGAGCATCTTAGTCAATTCATCGCCGCTCCAGCGCGGATTTATACCAAGCTTGCGTCGCTCTCGAATCAGATTGGACAAAAGAGGGAGACCCTAGTACCGAACGCTTTGGAATGCGCGTATAGGTTGAAAGAGGAGGTGCCCCTGGTATCCCCCATAGCGGCAGAGTACCAGGCATGGCAGGATTTCCTTAGGGAACAACAGATTGACATTAACAGTTCGCGTCCCGGCAGCAGCAAGTCCTGAGCAGCAAGAAGAACCAGGTCGCAAATCGCAACAACAGGACAGGTCGCAGGTCGCATCATCTACCCAGGTCGCAGAAGGAGTTGGTCGCAAGGTAGCCCAAAATTCAAGAAGGTGAACAGTCAAGAAAACCCAACAGACAATTTTGGCATTATAAATACTCCTACGGGACATTGTACAAGGGCTTTTTCTTTTGGGAAACTCAGGAGCTACAAGCATTGTATTTAAAGATCTGACACCTGAGCACATGAATATAGAATCTTGTTGAAATACCCTATGGTTATGATGTGTTTTGCTTTATGAACACTTTGTGTATTTCTTTCAACAGTTTCAGAATATCCTATGATTAATGAATCTGTTCTTTTCAGGATATCGTTTATACGTCATGGCTATCCGTGTTGTATCAATGATGTTTATCTTATTATCTGTTATATTAATGAATGTTAATAAACTAGATTGTTAGCATTTAGTTTCATCTTTCAGGAAGTGCAGAGGTATCTTATCATCAAGAACTATTTTTTGTGTGATCAGACCACTGTACAAGCAATTACCCCACAAAAGATGTGTTGCTAATGACATCTCTTGAGGTGTATGTGCTTTATCTATCATCTTGCTACACATAGTGTTTAATTCATGTTAACACGTTAATCTCGTATTCTATATCAGGTGAATAAGTGTATGTTCGCAGGTTCAAGCAGGTTCTTTTGAGACCGAAGAGAAGTCATCTTAAGTGGTAGCCGGACCCACACTCCGGACGGGATCCCTACTCCAAACGGTTTAAGGTCTAATTGGGACTTTCTACCGGGGAGATCCCCTAATGTTGGCCGGACAAATTTTCCCGTCAACAGAATTGGCGCTAGAAGGAGGGCCTGATGGCAGCCTCCCAGCACACAACAAACATCCCATCACAAACTCCCCAAGGGGAGGTCACAAACAATGAAACTAACCCTCCTCTTCCAGAAGATATTCCCGGGAGGGAGCTTCGATATTATGAAATCACTAGGGAGCAGCTGAGAGCCTTACGCCCAACTGCCCGAGATCTTGTCAACCAGTTACGGTTCACTCCAATCATGGAATACCTTACCCATACTAGGACTCCGCCCGAGAACATCACCCCTAACGGAGCCATTGCAAGTACTATACCCGAGCTCATAAACCTCATGTTGGAAGACCTCGCACACGCTGTTGAGGAAAACGATCCTGTTCTCCAAGAGGGTGAAGAGTTTGCTGACACCGGTCCTTTCCACGACTTCCAGCCTAACCAACCCCGACAAAACAACAACCAGGCACAACGCCCACCCAGGGATGGTGAGGCAGGCAGAGGCCGAGGAAATATAGACGGGGGAAATAGAGCCCGTAGAAATGAAGGAGATAGGAATAGAGGCCGAGGGGCCGGGGGGAGGGGGGATAGAGGCCGAGGCCAAGGAAACCAAGCTCACAACCGCCACCCAAACCCAGTGAGGCCTCCTGTAAATAACTTGGGATATCTTAGAGATTTTCTGAACCGTGGGGGGCACCAAGACGAACACTCCCGTCACGAGTCAGAAGCATCGGTCTCAGGTTCGGAAGGAGAATCTGAGCATCAGTTTAGGCAACACCAGCGAGCGAGAAGAATACAACCCCTGGCCTGGATGGCTCAATCCCCATTAAACCTTTTAGGCCCGCTCCAAGATTTGCCTAGGCATCCGGAGAAGCATCTACCAAAGTTCGACCCTGAAAAGGGTACCCTGGCTGAAGATCATATTAGCAGTTTCTATTTGTCTCTGCAAATCATGAGAAAACAGTCCGATGATGTCGCATGTCGACTGTTCCCCCATACCCTCGAAAACAAGGCAGCCACTTGGTACCGCTCTCTCCCCAGTGCCTCCATCACTTCATGGGAGCAATTCCGTCGCATTTTCCTGCATAAGTTTTCAGAAGATAAAACTCCTTCTATGCTTCTAACTGAGCTAAGCACCATCAAATGTCAAAAAAAGGAAAAGGTGAAGGACTTCAACCAACGCTTCGCTACCATACTGCAGAAATTTCCTCCCAACTTAGCATTGGATGACTCAATCACCATTGACTACTACACCAAAGCCTTACCCAGAGATATTGCAGTTTTCGTGAAACGGGACGCCCGTGCTAACCTTACGGCTAATTATGAGGCTGCTCTCGCTGTGGAAAAGGACATGCTTTCGATAGGAGCCATCGATCATGAAGGACGAGATGATAACAAACCCAACACGAAAAGAGGTCAGTCCTCCACTCCTAAGACTACTGATAGGGATAGAGATACTCTTGACTTTGAAAGCATGGCCAAAACGCTCAAGCATTTAACGAATGAAGTCACTGACCTCAGGAGAAAAGGCGCAGAAGCCACAACTAGTAGTAGACCACCTAAACCTTTTTTCAGAAAAAGTAATCTCAATACTAGCCGACCTCCGTCCAACACAAATACTGCTCTAAATGTGGAAGAGATAGGGAAAGATAATTTCTGTTCTTTTCACCAAGCTGCCCATTCCGAGAAAACATGCCCTCAATGGATTGGTAGCATGACAGCAGTAGTAAATCAGCTTTTAGATGATCAAACTCCAGGGGATGTGACGGAGGGTGAGTTTTCAGATCATGATGAAAATCCGTCCTCAAATGAAGAACCAGGATCCTCTATCCTTGCTTTTGACGTAATTCGAGGTGGAGAAAACCTTACTCCTATCGATATTTACATGGCAGATACTCCCAAGGATCGGCCCGTGCGGAATTATAGCCTCAGAAGCAAGGGACCTGTGCCCGAACAGTCTTATGAAGACAAAAAAAGGGCTTTCCTAAGGAAGATCCTGCTCCCTGGGAACGGAAAACAATCTGCCCCGGAAAAACTTCCCAACAACACTACCCGAACGAGTCAAAAGGGAAAACTTCCGACAGAGTCCTCTGAGACTTCCGCCGAGCCTAGTCCTCAACCAGAACCCAGTTATAACATTGTTGAGGATATGAAGAAAACGAGAGCAAACATTTCTCTCTATGAGTTGGCTCGCATTACTAATCAAAAGGAGCTCATTCTTAAGGCTTTCGCAAATACGTCAGCTACGAAGACTGTGAGCAATACGTCTGCGCAGGCCGGATCAGATGTTCAATCCATAGTGAACACCATCAATACCAACTCTAGAGGATCCACCCCCCCGTTCCTTTTGTCCTTCGAGATGTTCAACTTCAATGTCCACAACTGTCTGGTCGACTCCGGTGCCTCTACAAACGTCATGCCCTTATCGGTCTGTAAGAAACTTAACATTCGCCCGGAGAAGACTGATGCAAAAATCATACAACTCGATAGATCACAAGTACCTGCCATAGGGGAATTGAACAATGTCATCATCCGCTTGTCATCAGACTCTAGGGTCCATCAGTGCATCGACATTGTAGTTGTTGATATTCCAGAAGCATACGGCCTATTGCTCAGTAGAGATTGGTCCAGCAAATTACAAGGCTACTTCGCCACCGACTGGTCCCATTTGTGGCTTCCTTACAAGGGGCGGAATAATCAAATCAGGGTAGAAAGTGAGCCTTACATGAAACACACTGTCACTGATTTGGACGCCATTAATGAACCCATCAGCTTTGCACAAGAAGAGCTTAGCATGTGTTTTCTAGAGTCAATATTTGGATGCTACCAAACCCCCCAGTCTCCTATAGACCCCGAGGTTCAATCTGAAGTAGCTTTTGTCACTGAGGAGCAAGCAATCCCTGACTTACCACTTGCAGAAACTCATTCACAGCCTAGTGCCCTGAAGGAGCCAGAAAGTGACCTATGGACCTTGTATTATGACGGATCCAAGACTAATGACGGAGCTGGTGTTGGTTGCATATTGCTTGACCCGCACAAGAATAAATACCTGATCTCATGCCGGCTAGAGTTTCAGTGCACCAACAACTCCGCTGAGTACGAGGCATTAATCCTCGGACTTAAAAAGGCACTGGACTTGAAGGTAAAATGTTTGCAGGTCATTGGAGATTCCGAGATCATCACCCGCCAGGTACGCAGCACTATTCACTGTTTATCTCCACATTTAAAGGCGTATCAACAAGAGGTATGGCGTTTGATTTCTGGTTTTGATGCATTTGGCATAAAATCTGTCCTTAGGATGCACAACGCAGCAGCAGATACTCTGGCCAATGCTGCTGCTAGATTCGCGCCTTTGAGGGACGGCTTTTCTATTGAAATTGTATATAGGCCCTCTGTGCCAGACAATATTTCTAATTTACGCGTGTTTAATGATGATCAACAGATTTTGGATTTTATGTGCAACACTGAAGTATTCAAAGACGCAGCAATTGATGAGGAAGAACATGAGCGTGCGTTACAGAAAAGGAATGAGGAACACAGAGAGAACACTATGCCCAAAGGGGTGGTATCATTAGAAAAGATGTTTGATCTGCAAAACCGATTCCGCAGGCCTCCGAACACCAAAGTGCAAAGTTCCATATTGGCTCATCGGCAAGTCAACTTGGTGTCAGATGAGAACCCTAAGTTTGTTAACCTTGGCAAAGACTGTAGTGATGAAGAGGCACGGGCTTTCACCCAGCTATTCCGGAAGTATCGTGATGTATTTGCCTGGACGTATGAAGATCTACGTACATACGATACTCGTATCATTCAACATGTAATACCCATGAGAGAGGGAGTTAAACCCTTCCAACAGAAACTCAGGAAAATACATCCAGCTTTGGAGCCAATGATTCTAAAAGAACTTAAAAAGCTTTTAGATGCTCGCATCATTTTCAAAGTTCGTCACTCCACGTGGGTGTCGAATCTGGTACCTGTGCGAAAGAAGTCTGGTGAAATTCGCTTGTGTGTAGATTTCCGCAATGTGAATCGGTCCTCAAACAAAGACAACTACCCGGTGCCCCCCATGGAACAGATATTACAAGCTGTATCTGGATCTGAGATGTTTTCCCTATTGGACGGCTTCTCCGGCTATAACCAAGTATTGGTAGCCGAACCTGACAGATTGAAAACCACATTCCGGACAAAATGGGGAACCTTTGCTTTCAGACGCATGCCCTTTGGATTGATCAATGCAGGAGCCACCTTCCAACGAGCTATGGACATAGCCTTCCGCGGTCTAATAGGGCAGAGCGTGGTGGTTTATTTGGACGATGTTACTGTATTTTCAAAATGCAGGGGCGACCATTTACGTCACCTTAGACAAATCTTCGATAGATGCAGGAGGTATGGAATATCACTCAATCCTAAAAAGAGCGTTTTTGCTGTGGCAGAGGGAAATTTGCTAGGCCACATTATCACTAAACGGGGAATTGTGGTTGATCCGGAACGGGCTAAAGCCATTGCTCAGATTCCGCCCCCAAACAACAAGAAAGCAATGCAATCCTTCCTGGGGAAGATTAATTTTGTCCATAAATTCATTTCAGATTTTGCGCAGATTGTCAGGCCGCTGCAGGGAATGATTAAGAAGAATGCTGCATTCAAATGGAATCCCGAAGAGAAAGAGGCTTTCGAAAAAATCAAAAGGGCTATAGCTGAAACCCCTTCCCTCCAAAGTCCAGATCTTGATAAAGGTTTCATCCTATACACGTTCGCTTCAGATTCCTCGCTTGCGGCTGTCCTCACATAGAAAGATAATAACAACGATGAACGGCCCATTTCTTTTATGAGCACCGGTCTACAGGGAGCTGAATTAAACTATCCGGAAATTGACAAGCAAGCCTATGCGGTTTATAAGGCAGTAAAACATTTTAGGCCTTACATCTTGAAAAGTCACGTCACGGTTTTTGTACCACACCCAGCAGTCCGCTCACTCTTCGTACAGCAAGAACTAGGCGAAAGGCGGGGCAACTGGATGGCATGTTTACAAGAATACGATTTAGAGTTCAAACCAGCACATACCGTCAAAGGACAGGGCTTATGTCAAATGGCCGCAGAGGCTGCAAATACACGTGAGATGGAAGAAGAATGTTGGGAACAAGAAATCGACATGTATCAGAGCGACCATGTGCCCCAGCAAAATAGCCCTTCTTGGTATTCTGACATTTCAAGATATCTGGCCCAAGGCACGATAGACCCTGTTCTTACTGCCCGACAGAAGCGCGCAATAAGATTAAAAGCCGCATCTCACCAACTGCTCCAAGGTAAGTTATTCAAGAAACACCACGATGGGGTCCTGCTACGCTGCTTGGAAACTGACGAAGCACAGAAAATCTTAACCGAGTTGCATGACGGACCAGCTGGAGGTCATTTTTCCGGAGATACCACTGCCCATAAGATAATGCGTGCAGGATACTATTGGCCTACTCTTTTCAGAGACGCGCATGCATATGTTCGGAAATGCATTCAGTGCCAGAAGTTCACCAACCGAGAAGCACGGCCAGCCGCACCACTACTCTCAGTAGCAGTAGAGGAACCTTTCCAACAATGGGGTTTGGATGTAATTGGGGAAATCATACCTCACTCTTCTAAACAACATTGGTATATCCTTACGGCTACTGATTACTTCACCAGGTGGGTTGAGGCTATACCATTACGCCGAATCAACGATCAAGAGGTAATAGAATTCCTCACGCATTTCATCATGACCAGGTTTGGCGTTCCGACTTCTTTAGTTTTTGATAATGCGACTTATTTCTCATCTTTTAAGTTATATGATTTTGCGCTGTAAAATGGAATTATTCTGAAACATTCTGCAAACTACTACCCCCAGGGAAATGGTTTAGCTGAGTCCACTAACAAGAACCTTATCCGTATTATTAAGAAGACTCTCCTATCCCACCAGCGAAATTGGCACAATGCCCTTCACGATGCACTGTGGGCTGACCGTATTACTCCCAAGTCCTCTTTAGGCACCTCCCCATTTTTCCTCGTGTATGGAAAAGAAGCTGTCCTCCCTTCTCATCTATCTCTCCCGGCCCTCCAACTATCCCAAGAATGTCATGGTACCCCGTGTCCCACCTTGCAGAACCGAATCGACACCTTGCTGAAATTGGAGGAAGAAAGGCAAAAGACCCGGGAAAAGTTTGCCATCCATCAGAGCCGAATCAAAAGATGGTTTGATAAAAAGTCCGCGGGAAACAAAACTTTTGAGGTAGGAGACCTGGTCCTTAAGTGGGATAAAGCCCATGAGGAAAAGGGGAAGCATGCCAAGTTCCAAGCACTTTGGACAGGCCTGTTCCAAATTAATGAAAAGATAGGTTCCCACACATTCAGATTACAAACCCTTGATGGACGAGTCGAGGTCCTCCCGGTAAACGGGCATGACCTCAAGCACTATTTCACTTAACAGCCCTTCGAGGGCTGTCTGGTTTTGTACCATAGTTCCTTGTCTTTTGTTGAAATATACAAAAAAAAAAAAAAAAAAAAAAGAAGAAGAAGAAGAAGAACCTAAAGGAGGATTTGTTAGAACTACGCAGATTGGCATACTGCAGCAGGTTCTCCGCTGATGGAAGGCCTTTCCCGATAAACTCAAAGGCGGCGGAAGTTGTTTGCCCTCTACACCTAGAGGTAGCACATTACCAAGCACAAGTCGTCAAGCGGGGAACTTACCTCGCCAGGCTGAGAGGGTGTCCACAAAAGAAAATGCAGTGTAAATGGTAACCGGACCAAAAGGGAAGAGAGATACTCTAAAACGACGATAGGGCATCTGGGAAAAACCAAAGTCCTCATACCAGACCAGGAGCAACCTCTCTGCAAGCAAGATAAGTCGGGATCCATCATCCGCCCAGGCTAAACAGCCATTTCAAATAAGTGCCATGAGCACATTTAAATAAGTGCCTCAGGCACATTCAAAATAAGTGCAACAGCACACAAATAAGGGTAAAGGCTTGAGAAAGGCTTCCTGCGCAGAGAGGTGATGTGACGACTCCGTCGGGGTACTGACCAGGCTCGCTGGCAGCGGAGCAACGTTCATGATTCCTAGGCAGTGACTCCGCCGGGATCGAGAGGTTCGCTGGCAGCGGAGCAACACGATGAGGACAAAATAATCGTACCAGACCCTGTAGCCGCCTAGAGTTCTCCAACCCTTCCAGTCCGGAGACCTGAAGAAAGAATTTGTTTGAATGGCGCCCAACCGGACCAGCAAGCTCAGCAACTCAGTTGGACGACCGAAGGCCAGGAAATGGCAACCACATGGTAAAAGAGGACAGTTAGCATAAGCCCCTCCCTCCCCCCACTAAGGCTAACTATTAGCAGAGACTCTGAGTTCGTCCAGTGAATCGCCATTTGTTGTAACCTTTACAACACCCTCCAAAAAAGACTACCCTTTTAAAATTTTGGGGCCCCTTAGAACTAAAGAGAAATTGCTAAGTCACTAAGTCGCAAAAGTAGACATCCATGCAAATTGCGACCTTGCGACCTAGCGACCTCAGGTCGCCAGGTCGCCAGGTCGCACATTACATAAACTCATGAAAAATGCGACCTAGCGACCTAGCGACCCAGGTCGCCAGGTCGCTAGGTCGCAATTCGGTCATTTTCCGAAAATCGCGACTTAGCGACCTTGCGACCCAGCGACCCCAGGTCGCCAGGTCGCAAGGTCGCCAGGTCGCAAAACTCAAGGTTTGACGAATCTGCGACCTAGCGACCCACATTAATGGCCCGCACGTGCGACTTCCTATAAAAGGGGGGTCGCGGGTCGCATTATTCACATTCAGCGATTTGTAAGGAAAACGCCTCTGACAGCTCAACTGACGAGTTTTTCCCGGGTAAGTTGCTATTTCTTCCTGCTGTTTCCATTCTAATGTTTTTCTTACTAAACCCATCTCCCCTTGTAGCCTATAAATTGTCTTTTGGCCATGATTTAATGTTTTCTGAGAATTTTGCCCATTACATATTGCATAAATTACCAAAAACCTCTCTGTTTGCTTTTTCACCCCATGGCATCATCCCCTTTTCTTTAAAATCATGCCACAGCTCTCCCTGGCCCTAGAAACCTTGCAAATTCCCAAGAGAAAGGAGGCAAAAGGGTTCAAGGCCGCGCGCACCAAACCCCCGGCAAGCCAATCTGCGACCTGCGACCCAACGACCTAGTCGCGAGGTCGCAGAGTCGCAATTTTCTCCAGTTGTACAGATTTGCGACCTGCGACCCAGCGACCTAGTTGCCAGGTCGCCAGGTCGCACTTTCCTTTGTTTTCGTAGATCTGCGACCTAACGACCCAACGACCTCAGGTCGCCAGGTCGCGAGGTCAAGATCGCGCCCGGGCCCTGTTTGTGTGATCTGCGACGCAGCGACTCACCAGTCCAGTTTTGCTTTAACGCATTTAGGTTTTGTCACTAAATTGTAACTGGTTTTAAGCGCCATGACGTTCTTATCGTGGGACTCCTTTCTGAATTTGGCAGGTGAAGACATAGAGTGCATACCTGTGCTCTCAGATTCTAGTGACATGGCGCCCCCGCGGTCTCGGAGAAAGGACAAGGGAACAGCGGAAGAGACTGATGAGCTGGTGGTGGTGTCCCCACCCCCAATATTCCGAGATACATTATGTACTTTTTCGAAAGACGACAGCATGAGGTGGTACCAGATTTATCAGGAGTTCGCCAAGTTGCCGGAAGAATTTCCGGAAGACCTCCCAGACCGAGAAATATACTTGGCGGTAAAGAGGTCCAAACTACATCTGGCAGGGGCACATCCAGCCATATTCCCATGTCCGGAGATCATAGACTGGATAATACAAAAGACAGACCCAGAAAAATTTGTGATCAGAGATCACGAAGGCAGAGCTTTCACTAAGCTGGTAGGCTCAGATGCACACCTTTATTATTCACTACCGCGCCCAAACCAGCACTTTACTCGAGAATGGGCTGCCACTCACGCCGTCCCGATCGTCGATACTATTAAACAATGGTGGGAGGAGCCCGAGAAGTTCAAAGTGAAAAAGAACCAGGAATACCCAGTGGCAAGCCTAAGAAAAGTTTATAAATTGGTTGCTGCCATGATCTGCAGGCTTTACGGGCGCCCAGATTGCTCCACTTTCAACGGCAGTTGGGCCACCATTATGGAATATGTGACAACACAGGGGACCCGTTTTAACTGGGCCGACATACTGATGACGTCGCTGCAGACCAACTTGAACTCGGCATTGGCTCCGGACGAAGGAATGCCTGCTGAATTTTACATGGCTTCATACCTATTAGATGCGGTGTGCGCCCGAGTGGAGTTTGACGGCTGGGAGCACAACTGGGACCCCGAGAACACGCGCGCAATCCATCTACAACTTAAAGTATTCTGGGAGTCTAAATACAAATAGGACCTAGATCGGATCTCCCAAATATTTGTTCCCGCTCTGTACAGGCATTTATTTGGCCAAGACGCCCCTTGCATGTCATGGCGGGCCAAGGAGACCCTGGTTAAAGTGGCGCACTGGTTCCCTTTCCCTGAGTACACCTTCATCCGAGTCTTTGGAACTTACAGGGCGCCACATGTTATGCCTCGTTTCGTGACGGACAAAATGCTGATGCAGGAGGTGTGCTTTCAGATGTCACATGGTTTCTCCAACATCTTGTCTAAGGGAAAAAAGAAGCCATGGCCCACTCTGCCCCTCACTATTGGTGCATTCACAGTTAAAGACTTCAAGGAGGTGCTAGCAGAAGCAGACGCAATGAGAAGTTATCAGCTAGGGGCAATTGAACACCGAAACTATGACCCAGAGAGATTGGTCCCTGAACACTGCCGGAGAGCCAACCTCAGGTGGACTTATCAGCATCTCGAACGCCCAGCAGAAGATGAGAGGAGAAACTGGTATAATGCTGAAAGACAACTTGCTCTGGGGGTTGACGTGGTCCAGGAAGACTTGGATGATCAGAACTTGGAAGACAGAAGACGTCAGTTAGGAGCTTCTTCTTCATCCATGCTCCAGAAATCCCGAATCAACACAGGGTCAACGCCATCCGCCACACAAAAGGAGGCAGAAGCAAAGGCCCAACAGGAAAGGGAGAGGAAGCTAAAAGAAGATGAGGAGGCGCGCTCAAAAGGTACAACTGCAGCACAAAAGAGGAAGCTGGCCAAAGAGGCCAGGAAAGAAAAAGAAGACAAAGAGGCACAAGCTGCAGCGGAACAGGCGCTTAAGGCGGAGTTGGACAAGGCGGAGGTTGAACGCCAAAAGAAAGCCGAGCAGGCTGCTGCAGCTGAGCAAAGGAAGAGGGCCGAAATAGAAGCAGCCGCAGAGGCTGAACGACAAAGGAAAGCCGAACAGGCAGCTGCAGCTGAACAGAAGAAGAGGGCCGAGATAGAAGCAGCAGCAGAAGCTGAACGGCGGAGGAAGGAAGAGGAAGAGAAGAACACGGAGGAAAGAGAAGATGACACGCTAGATGATCTTGAAGTAACTCCTCTCGACGTACCTTTGGGCCGTACACAACTCTCTGATGTTAGATCGCCCCAGGGACAGGAAGAAGATGTGTTCGACCTGACCAGACTCACATTTGATCAGTTTTCGTTCAAGATCCGTCAGGAGAAGAGGAGGTCGTTGGCACATAGTCCCTCTGCATCATCTGCAGTATCCACAGGTAAGGATATAGTTTTGGATACCAGGACTAATCCGGTAATGATAGCATCAGCAGGTACTGCCTTCACTGCGGCTACAGAAGAAAATGTAACCCGGATGAGTAGAGAAATAGTAGCTCTACAAAACAGACTACACGCAGCTGAGCAACGCGAAAAGATGGCAGAGCAGGAGAGAGCAGCATTGCAAGCGGAAGTCCAGAAACTTCGAAACCAGGCTCTGCCAGCAAATGAAGTCTCACTTGCCATTTTCAAGGAGTGTGAGGTGTTGGAGATGACTATGAGACAGGTATATGGTGAGATGTTCACCATCAAACAAACAGTCGCTCCTCTGGCAAGAGCACGAATGGAAACCAGGAAAAGACAAGATCAGCTCAAAGAGGCTTCACAGGCTTTGGACACGATGATGGGTTGGACCATTCAGTACCCTCAGGCACCTGAAAATTTGCCTAAGAGGGACTGGATCCACACGCAGGATGCGAAAGTTCAACTCCGCATAGCGATGCAATCTGGAGAAAAATTGACTAAAGACCTGGACAAAGTGATGTCCTCGTACGACCATCTGATTAGTGGTATCGACTCGATGCATACGCTGCACCACATCCCATCGCTTGGAGCATTAGAGGAAGAGAAAACCTGGGAACAAGTAAACCAAGATATTCAAACATTCTTGCAACCCATCAAGCAGGCCGCAGCTGATCCGGAGCCCTCCGCATCTCAAGAGCATCTTAGTCAATTCATCGCCGCTCCAGCGCGGATTTATACCAAGCTTGCGTCGCTCTCGAATCAGATTGGACAAAAGAGGGAGACCCTAGTACCGAACGCTTTGGAATGCGCGTATAGGTTGAAAGAGGAGGTGCCCCTGGTATCCCCCATAGCGGCAGAGTACCAGGCATGGCAGGATTTCCTTGGGGAACAACAGGTTGACATTAACAGTTCGCGTCCCGGCAGCAGCAAGTCCTGAGCAGCAAGAAGAACTAGGTCGCAAATCGCAACAACAGGACAGGTCGCAGGTCGCATCATCTACCCAGGTCGCAGAAGGAGTTGGTCGCAAGGTAGCCCAAAAGTCAAGAAGGTGAACAGTCAAGGAAACCCAATAGACAATTTTGGCATTATAAATACTCCTACGGGACATTGTACAAAGGCTTTTCTTTTTGGAAAACTCAGGAGCTACCGGCATTGTATTTAAAGATCTGACACTTGAGCATATGAATATAGAATCTTGTTAAAATACCCTATGGTTATGATGTGTTTTGCTATATAAACACTTTGTGTATTTCCTTCAACAGTTTCAGAATATCCTCTGATTAATGAAGCTGCTCTTTTCATGATATCGTTTATATGTCATGGCTATCCGTGTTGTATCAATGATGTTCATTTTATTATCTGTTCTATTAATGAATGTTAATGAACTATTTTGTTAGCATTTCGTTTCATCTTTCAGAAAGTGAAGGGGTATCTTATCATAAAGAACTATTTCTTTTGTGATCAGACTACCATACAAGCAATTACCCTACAAAAGATGTGTTGCTAATGACATCTCTTGAGGTGTATGTGCTTTGTCTATAATCTTGCTACACATAGTGTTTGATTCATGTTTAACACGTTAATCTCGTATTCTATATCAGGTGAATGAGTGTATGTCCGCAGGTTCAAACAGGTTCTTTTGAGACCGAAGAGAAGTCATGAAAGGTAAGGGGCCTTGTTCTGAAAAGTTTCCTTTGCTTTTGGCAAGGCATCTTGGAGGTATCTAGCCCTCTCAATGGCATAAGGCAGAGTGGTAGGCTTGGTAGATTTAACCAACCCATGCAAAGGTTCATCCAAGCCATCGATGAACATGTACACCCTCCTTGCTGTAGACAGATCAGGAACCATAACAGATAATCTCAGAAACTCAGGGATATAAGTTTCTGCATTTCCTGACTACTTTAACTTTGCAAGGCTCATGAAAGGTGCTTCTAGATCCTTCATGTCGAACCTCTCCACCAGTCTTCTAGGGAATTCAAAATAGGCAGTCACATTGGCATGGCCCAATGTAGACAACCCATGGAACCACCAATTGTGTGCTTCACCTTCAAAGTGCAGCGCTGCAATCTTGATGGCTTGAACCTCAAGGACTTTGTTCAACTAAAAATAGATATCCATCTTTTCTACCCATGCCTTGGCAGAACTGGTGGATGACCCATCAAACTTGGGAAAAAATAATTTTCCCATAGAGTGATGTATATCATGATTTTGAAAGAATCCACCATCTCTATACTGGTGCCTTGGTCTTCTTTTGTCCTTGAGGTGACAAAACTCTTGAAAACTCAAGTGGTCCTTGAATCTCTGATTCTGAGAGTCATATTCCTCAAAGTAGTCTTCAAGGGATGCTTGCTCTTGTGGCCCTTCATTCTCCATAGCTAAGAAGGTAGGCATAGTAGAGCGTTGTGGGGCTTGTGGAGCTTGTGGCTGGTTCACTGGTTTACCATTCCAGTGGTGAGACATGCCAGAGCTTTCCCTAGGATGAGATCTCCCAAGATATTCCTTCATCCTGTCCATTATCATCTCTTTGATCTCTCTATCAAGATCTTGCATGGCTACCAAAAGAGTTCTTGCAAACTCTTCTCCTTCTTTATCACTTCTAGTTTCAGGGGCTTTACCCTTGTCCTGATCCTCAGTGGTATAACCAAAATTTTTGTGGCTTTTATTCTGATACCTCTTCTCCCTCTCAGTAAGAGGCTCTTCTTCTTGTGAATGCATGATGTCTTTGGCTCTTCAATGAAAGCACAGGTTGTGCCAAGAAAGGAGCTCTGATACCACTGTAATATCCGAAAAGGGGAATGCACAACAGTGTCTACTAAAATAACACGCTTCTGGGAAATCTGTGCGTAGAAATGATTTTTCAGCCCTTGGATCCCTTAGATCAGCAGATCTAGAGTCTAGATCCAAAAGGGGAGAAAAAACAAATCAAACTAGGTGTGGTAAATAGATCTCCCACCAACTAGTCTAGCTGAAAAACACCCTACAAGAGGGGCTGCAGCTATGCACAACAAATTGCTTTAGAAATAATGTAGTTTTGGAAAGCATGAGTAGGAGGCCATAAAATAAGATCAAATTTTAAACATACAGCAGCAAATCAGATTTATAATGATGCTCTTACATTATACAGTAGAATACATAAGACAAGAGAGAAGGAAATCTTCAGAAAAGAAGGCTGCAACATATGTATAAACTGCAAAATTGCTTAACAGCATTATTTTATGGAGCTGCAAAAGCTGAATGTTACACTTCAGATCCAGAGCATATCTGTGTACCAAATATTAGATCCATTTCATATATGTACACTAGAAAGGCTCTATTACAAGATCCCCTTGGGGTTTTGACCAAATCATGCAATACAAAGGGTAGATCCGAGTTTTAAGCAGCAGATCTGCAATATTATTCAGAAATTTATGAAGATGAATTTACATTAAAATAGATCAGATCTATATAGAACATGGATTGGCAATCTAATCCATGGATCACCAAAGTGAAAGGCAAAGCCCAGGACCGGAGATCTCTCATAAAAAATGGGATCAAAACACCCTGCAAATCCTCCACTGAAAATAACACAATCCCTAAAGGGAAACTACGTTGTAGCTTGAATAACTGATTTGGCCTGATGCCAAGATACAAATCTGAAGCTCAAACAACTAATGCACTCTTCTAGGAGGTTAAAAGACACAGTCACTGAGAAGAGGCACCAATACAAGCTAGATCTGAACAGATCTAGTGTTCCACTTGCTGCAGCCTACAAAAGCAACCAAAACCTCACTGGATATGCGTTGAAATTGGAAGTAGAGCTTGGAAAAATGCCTGATAGTGGATGAAATCAGAAAGACTCCTCCAAGAATCCTCAATGGAAGAGGTGAAATCCCTGCATAGGAACTCCCAAGTGCTAAGCAGCACTATTCTTAGCTGAACAACAAAGAATGGTATTTCTCTAAATAGAAAAGATACTCAGAAATATAGACAATCAACAACCTTCTCTTGTTTCCTTCCCCTTCCTTTTATAAGATGAAAGCTATTGCAAACCCTAAACCACCTTGATGAGTTAGCTCCTTTCACATGAGGGGCCTCGTTCTAGAACTGCGTTGTCCCTTCATGAGGTACATTGTATCTAGACAGCGCTGTAGATTTGGTCAAGGTTGAACTAGTCTCATATCTCAAACCCCTTTCACACCTGCAAGTGATTTGTTTACATGGCCCAGATTTATCCTTGTTCATATGGGCATTGATTTATTCATTCTTTTAGGAGTTTTACATTTCCTCTTTTATTCATTTATTCATGCAACAGAAAATGA